>VZRL01002353.1:58761-99339 GCA_013397895.1 Origma solitaria | reverse complement strand
CTGGCGGTGCCCGCCCGCAGCGCAGCCCGGGCCCGGCGGCGGCGCCGTGTGGGAAAGGGGCGGCGGCGGGAGCCGGCGGCACCGCGGGGAGCGGGGTGAGCCTGCGAGCACGGGGAAAAGGGTCTGGAGCGCAGGTCCCGTGCAGGGGAGCTGAGGGAGCCGGGGGATATTTAGCCTGGAGAAAAGGAGGCTCAGGGGCACTTTGTTGCTCTCTACAACGACTCAAAATGAGAGTGTAGCAAAGTGCAGGTCGGCCTCTTCTCCCGGGCAGCCAGCGACAGGATAAGAAGACATAGCCTCAAGGTGCGTCAGGGCAGGTTTAGGTTGGACATCAGGAAGAATTTCTCCACAGAAGAGGTGGCTAAACTTTGGAATGGGCTGCCCAGGGAGGTGCTGGAGTCACCGTCCCTGGAGATGTTTAAGGTCGTGACACTCAGTGCCATGGCCTGCTTGACCGGGGGTGTTCGGTCATAGTTGCAGTCGATGATCTCAAAGGTCTTTTCTAACCTAATTGATCCTGTGATTCTGTCTCCTGGCGATTCACCTCACGCCCCACCTCACGTTCATTCTGTCAGGGTAGTTTATGTACTTGGTATCCCGGTGGAAGCAACACACTGTCTTAGATTGGCATTCAATGTTGAAGGTATTTTCTGCAAAAACATTAAATGGCAAATTGTGAATGAGTACTTCTTCTCTAACAGGCAAGTGATGAATGTTCGCTGCTTTAACAAAGGAGGGACAGTGTGTGGATTTAGCCCTCACAGGTCTCAAGTGCTGCAGTGATTCCAGTACAGGAACAAATGCAGCACCCTGTCATTTGGTGCGATTTTTCCTAGATTATATTATTCTTGGAGAGCATCTCAGCAGGGCAGCAGTAGCGTAGTGTCCCGTTTTCCAGCTCTTGCACATAAAACTTACTGGTCAGATGTCTTCACTTCCAAGCAATCTCTGTTAATATCAACACAAAGTATTTTGTCATAAGTGAAAAACATTCCAGGTAGTAAGGAAACTCCTGGAAAGCAAATGCATTGATAAAATACTCTTTCTTGGAAAATAACCTTGACTTTGTTGTTTTGTTTTTTTTTCTTAGATGTAAGCATCTCTGTGTCATCATCTTTACGAAGCAAAGAGAATATTTCCTTACTGGGAAATAGGAGGCTTTATTTTGACACTCATGCGCTGGTATGCCTCTTGGAAGAAAACGGTAATTTGTTTAAAACAAGTAGCTATTTTTAATGTCCTTCATGAGTGTTTTTTTAGTTTAAAAAGTTTGTTTCTTTTCCTTGACACCCAGTGGTATGCCTTGAGTTTTATGGATTTTTTTTTTTTTGGGCTTATCTATATAGCAGGTAAGGACATATAAAATTTTCTTCGGCCTCAAAAAGGAAACTCTGAGCTTATATAACTCTGTTTGGAATAATTTACTACCTTACTGGTAGTTAAAAATGCTAAGAAAAGATGAAATTTTAAGAACTGAGAGCAGAAAAACCCCAGAGATTTCAAGGTAGCGGTTTAAAACGTATTAATTGGATTCCTTCATATTACATTGCACCTTGAATATGCACCAATGTATTACAATTGGATGGAATATGGACTAATTTGTACAGTGCAACTTTTAAGATAGAATGTAGAATACTCTATAAAAATACAGATAAGGGAATAGACTATTTTGGATTCAATGCTGAGGTGGGAGAGGTTCTTTAAAGTGAAGCTCAGTACAGCTGAAGTGACTTCTAACAGCTCTCTATTCCTAAGAAGGAGAGCTTCTAGTCCCTTTCCTGTGCCAGGTGGTTTCTTCTTTTTCCGTGTGCCAGGGGCTTCTCAGGAAACTCTCCCAACTCCTCTTCTTGATTACACTAGTTAATGAGCTACTGGATCAGTAGAGTGAGCACAGGTCAGAGTATCAGGAGGAGGGATAAAGGGAGAGGGTGCTTTTGGTGGTAGTAAACTATGATATCAGTTCAGCTATTGAAAGTGACTTACTCTCAGCTGTGCTTGCCGATGCTGAACTACTGGTTAGTTTGAAATAATCATGCTTTTGCAAGTGTTTCTTTTCATAATTATTAACTCTTGTTCGTGACATTTTTACTCCTACATTTTGAGGGTGGAAAAGATCAAAGTATTTTTAGGGACAGTGTTTTGCTATAGTTCCCACTATAGTTAGTTTAAAAGGTTTCTAATAGGCATTCAGAAGCTGGTAGTCGTGAAATCAGGGCAGTTGGCTTTGGTTTTAGTTGTTGAGTTTTGTGCATCTTCAGTGGCACTGAAGTTTTATAGTATAATGAAGTAAGTATGTGCTTTTCAGTGTCAGAATTCTTGTCTGCTCGTGGAAGTAACCACATGTGAGAGGTGACAGTCCACAATAAAACTCTAGAAAACTCCCTGTTTATCCTGCTGATGGTATAACAATGCTGTACTACAGAAGCAGTCATACTGTGTCACAGACAATTTTGGGATGGGGAAACTTGGAGGTACTGACTGGTTATGTTCTTTTGTTAGTGCTGGATCAAGAGCTGTTTTATTTTTCATAACTGACATTCATTGCAAGTTGGTGCTCAGTATCAGCAAGTGGCATGTGTGTAAACTGTCCAGATTTGGATTTCTCTCTGAATGTTGCATTTTGTTTTCTTAGGGTTCACTACTCAGCAGTCTGAGGTCATTGTGTCTGCATTAGTGAAAATCATGAATACCAACCTGGATATGATTTACAAGGACATGGTCACCAAAGTACAGCAGGTTAGATCCGAGGCAATGGTGGGGTTAAAGTAAATTAAAGCCTGGTATGCCTGCTAATGAAATATGAGTTGCTATTTATTACTGTTAGGAATTATATTTTAAAAGTTTGAAGGTGAAGAGCAAACATTTGTCTGTATCTATGAACTGGTTCATTTTGTCTTGAGTTTATCAGATAGTTACCAAAGTGTTGTGATGGACCTTGAGATTTTAGTACTGTGGGTTGGTATACAAACCACAAGTAGGTTTTTAGTTTCAGCTTTATAGTAGCATGACATAGAGTTACTGAGAAGGCATAACAGGTATTAAATGCATGGATTTGGATTTCTACATGTATTCTTTTGTAGACTTGTAACAAGAAAGTACAGATTCCCCCAGTTATTTACCACCCTGTTATGTGGTGCATTTTTATTTATTTCTATGTCTCACCGTGACATTTATGTTATGTTAGAATTGAGCTGAAATACTACTTCTGAGGCTGCTCTGTGAGCCTGGGGTTCACAGCCCGGGTCACCTTCTGAACACAAGCTGTAACTTGTTTCAAAGTTACTAGGCTGCTGTCTTGAGACATAAAAAAACAGCAGCTGCTGTCCCTGTAGGGTAATAGTCTTGGCAGAAGGGTATCTCATTAAAAAGTGGGATACTGCAAAAGTGGATTTTGTGCCACTTTCCATCTATGGAGGTTTCAGGCCATCCTTATTAGCTTTTAGATTGTAGGCAAACCAGATGTGGGAGTCCTTGCTCCTCTTGTGCTGAATTTGTTCCGCAGTCACTCGGAATGCCATATTAAAGGGTCCTTTTCTCCCATGGTTAGTTGTATTTGACAGTAAGCAGTCTCAGCCTCCTTCTCTGCCTAGCTGTTTTGAGTGAAATTTGTTTTGTGTTGAATTAAATGTTGCTTCTGATGGTAGATGTTTTCTTAGACTATTAGATTTGACCCTCAAGTGTCTTTCTGCCATTAAGATGTAATGTGTAGGTTTGTATGGCAGCTCAGAAAGTGTGTGTGCCATGAACACTGGACCACATGTTTTGATTGCACAAGGGCTTCTGCAGAAAGAGAACAAAGAATTGGAAGAAAGATTTGGAATGGTGTGGATGAGCTATTATCAAAGGATTACCTTGACTAGATAAAACCTTAGGGAAAAACAGATATACATGTGTGTGTATGTATAGACATGAAGAAGAGAAAGACTGTGGAAGATTCTGGTCTCTGTTTGCTGAGTCCACTGAGGAGAAGAGAGAACAAAAGCAATCTGGAGACACTGAGGAGTAAGAAGAGTTGTCCATGCAGTATTCTTTCTGTAGACTTTTTGTAATGTGTGCAGAACACTGACCCATTTTTTTCAGTCTTGTGGTTAGGTAGTCTGGAGAGGCATCTTTAGATGCTACTTAGAAATACGATGCTGCAAGTTAGAATAGTACTTTCTAACACATCTGAAGTTAGTGCGTTGTGTCAGATTTGTAGGGGTATTAGTCCAGAGCCAAAAACAAGGGACTACTTGTTAGAGAGAAGGCAGTTCCTGTTTGCACGTGTGGGTAGTGTAGGATCTAGAACAATGTCTACAGACTTTTGTATCCTTGAAAGTTGCAGAGAATTCTTGTTTGTCTTCTGTCAGTTGAGTGTAATGGACTGAGAAAAGCAATTCAAAGTATTAGTGCATGATTCTGAGTAGTGAGGCAGAGTGACTTCTTTGCAGGGAGAGGTAAAAAAGGAGGTAATTACAGGAGAGTATGGTTGCACTGAGGAATTTTGGTCTGAAGGCCAGCTTTCCTCATTTGGCTCAGAGACAACTCTCCCTAATGCCTTTGCTACCTTAAGAATTTGAAGACTTGGAAGCAAATGTTTCCTAGGCTAATAATTGAATTATTCTGATCTCTGTTAGCACTGCCAGTTTTGTCAGACATTACCAGCGTTTGAGCCTAACTTGCTTATTTTGTCACTGTCACTTTATCTTGCTTTACGAAACTTGTATAATCAATCTGAAATTGCTGAATTAAAATTTTCAGGGTACCAAAGTAGTCTATCATATTTGCAGGCACAGATGAGAAAAAGCATTATAGTTGTGATATGTTCTGAGGTTCTTCCATCTTTTAAAGGAAATTGCACTTCAGCAAGTAATGTCCCATATTGGTGGTGTGAAAAAGGACATGATTATCTTGGAAAAAAGTGAATTTTCAGCGCTTCGTTCAGAAAATGAGGTAAAAATCACTGTCTTGGAAAGTGCTATTCTATAACTTGCTTATTCTTTTTTCTAATGGTATAGAAAAGCATCTTGTACCCAAGGAGATGGCTGGGGCTGGGATGGTTTGGTGCCTTCATTAATGACCTTGTTGATGGAGCAGAGCAGGGGTTACCTTCAGCAAGACTGCAGGTCATCCAAAGCTGGGAGCAGTGGCTGATACACCAGGCAGTTGTGGTGCCATTCATGGGGACATCAACAAGCTGGGAAAATGGGATGACAGGAATCTCATGAAGTTGAACAAGTGGAAATGCCCAGTCCTGACACTGGGGAATACCCTCAGGCTCCAGGACTGGCTGGGGTGAGCAAATGAAAAGCAGTTTGGCAGGAAAGGCCCAGTGGACACCAAGCTGACCATGAACCAGTGATGAGCCCTTGTGGCCAAAGCAGCCAGCGGCCTCCTGGGCTGTGTTAGGAGGGCTGCCAGTGGAACACTTCTAATTTCTTACTTGTGCTGTTGTTTGGAAGGACACAGTAGTGAGTAAACATGCATGTGTATTCATCTATACACACATTGAGGACGTAGAATAGTGCTTGGTATGTCTGCCTTTTCATATTATGGATTATAGTCATTGTTACTGTTCATGCAAATTCAGTAGATTTCTAGATTGTGAGGTTTTATAGACACTGACAAAGTCTACAATTTCTTTCCCACTCTTACAGAAAATAAAACTTGAACTGCAGCAGATAAAGAAGCAAGTCATGGTAAGATACCATACCAATATAATTAAGAATTAACACTTGTCTAGTTTGCTTGAAAAAATACTTTATTTTCTAAGTTGTGCTTAATCGTGGTTCATGTGATACTGAAATTGCTGCTGACAGTACACTGTGGGCTGCAGCAAAGACAATTTCATACATACTTTATGGGGACAGGAAACTGTGAATAGTACAAGAGGTGAATCAAAATATAACTGAAGATATTTTTACTTATATGTCCTTAATTCAGGGTCAAAAAGTAGCTGCCATGTTATGGTTAAGGCTGAGTGAAGTTCCGCATTCAGGGCTGCCTGTACATTAAAGATGCAGCATATGTTTAAAATTGCAGTACTTAACTAATTGTGGGAGGTTGAATGCTTGGTTTGGTGGGTTTTTTGTTTCTTTTTTCTATGAAGACTTACCTGTTAGCTGTCCAGAATTCAAAATAGTCTTTAAATGGCTTTCTAAGGCCACCATGTTTGGGACCAGTATGTGTGATCTCATTTGTTTGGGACCAGTATGTGTGATCTCATTTGTTTGGGAGCAAATGACCATTGCAAGAAAACAGGATCTGTGTGGAAAACTTACTCTACTTTAAAATACATTTGGCATCTAATTTTTGAATTCTAACTTATTTTATGGTTTTAGTTGCATATAAATGAGTTAGTGTAATCCACTGGTAGAGCATCAAGGATCTGAGTCATCTTTTCTTAAAAGCTAGAAGTCTTTATATTTTACTTTTAATTGTAAATGTAATTCTCACAAGGGCAAATTATTCTATGCTGGCTCATACAAAAAGACACAATGTAAAACTTCAAGAAAAAATATTTCTATTTTTTTATTTACTGAACTGTAATGTATTCTGTTGCAGTGACAACTAATGATAAACCAAAGTTCAAAATTCAAACATAGAAATTGAGTCTAATTATTGTTAATGCTAACCTAATGAGCTGGCATTGGCCTACTTGAGAAATGCTTGCTTGGTCCTAGCAGTAGAATCTCCCAGAACATCAGCAATCTTTTGCTTCTCCCACACATTCATCTGATCAGCAGTTTGCCACATGACAAACTGTCAGCTGGCTGGAATTCCTGCCAGGAGGTTGCACTAAAATGGCAGCTGTCACCGGGAAAAGCAGGACTGACAGCTATTGATGAAGTAAAATGCAAGTGTAGAACTTACGGTCATTTTAAAAATTAGGTGTTTAAAAATGTAATAAATGTTTCCTGACTTCTAAAATGACTGTAGCTTTTTCTGAAAGGCTTAGATATAGTGTTTAGAAACAGATTTTCTTTTACATTGGAAGGTGAGAAACTGCTTTGAAAGTTATTTTGAGCATCAAGATTGCTTCATGGAAGAAATTCAGCTTACAGGTGTAGCCAGGCATGGGTTTCTACGTAACAGAGAGAGTTACAGGATATATGAAACATTCTCTGCAGTTATAGAATGATGTGCTCTCAATTAAGTGCTGTTCTGAGGGTTAAAAGTTATTTTTAGTTTTTGATTCTGAGATCCAATTTAAACTACAGAACATCTCATTTCCCAGGTGAAGAATAGAAATACTTAATACTTCTGAAAATTATATACATTAATTGGAGGAAAGCTAGATTTGTGAGTTATATAAAGAAAGATACAATGTATTTGTCTAATTCTTTCTGCTTATGGTTAAACAGAAAGTCTTGCTTGCTGCTTTATCAATTTTTCCCATTAGGATGAAATTACCAAAGTTCGTGCAGATAACAAGTTAAACCTAAACCTAGAGAAGAGCAGAGTAAAAGAACTGGTAAGTTTTGGTTACTTTCTTCTAAAAACATCTCAACATTGAGTAATCTCCAAATTTGGGTAAGAGCATCTTACCCTAAGAGCATTTTCATACTAACGTATAGTATCACTCAGCTTCAGGATGATATTTATCCGGATGGATCAGGATGGTCCTTATACTGGTATATATGCAAGGTGACATGTTTGGGTCTGTATGTCTTACCTATTTTGATCTTGTTTTAATAGCAGGACTAACACATTGAACTTAAATATATTAGATACTTAATCTAATATGCTGACTGGAGGGTTTTCTATTTTATTAGTATGTCTTTTTCTCTATTTTCACACTTAATAAAGTTTACACATTTTGTTGTATCGTCATTGGAGATGTTTCATTTCCCTGTATCTAGTTTGTCAAGAAGAACCTATTGTGGAACTAGTTGTAATATTTTAGATACCTTTTTTCTTTTGGTGGGTTATGCTGGTTCGTATTGGTTTTGAGCTTTGAAAGACCTGGTAGATCTGAATTGATGTAATCTTAAATTAGGGTAATGTAGATGCAGAATCAGAAGATTAACAAGTTTTATACATAGCACTCTATTTAGAGTTCTGTTCTCATAGATTTGTTTTGCAGTAGCTTTTAGGATCTCAATGAAATGGCAAGTTCTAAATTGAAAGCTCTTTTAACGACTTTTTCTAAATTTTTATTATTTCTTATTCAGTCCTTTTTCTCAGGTGTGTCATAAAGACATAACATTTATCTTCAATCTGGGCAGTAAGACCTGTTCAAGTAGATATCATTTATCTTCTGTGTGTGCCCCTTGAAGTTTTTCACAGTGATTAGTTTAGGTAACAGCTGTGTTGCTGATTCAGTATAATGACTAATAGTGTGTTAGCCTGTGGTAGAAGCTTGAATAAAGTACAGTTTGAGCAGGTAGAGTTCTTTTTCAAAGGTTAATACTTCATGCTAATGTTTTAAAAAACATATGAAATTTAGTCATTGTGTAGACCATAAACTTTGCAATACTTCAGGCTTACAAAACCTATATGAAACCACTGCAGCAGTGATAAATTAGGCACCAATGTTTTCTTGTCTATTTGTGTTGGATCATGGAATCTGGATTTTTGTCTGTTGTGCAGAACACACTTTATTTTGCCTCCCAGGAAAGGCAAACTCTGCACGTCAACTTTCTCTTAAAGAAGTTGACCAACTTTGTAGTCTGTTGTGCAACTATAATTTCATAGTTTCTATGGAAACTGCTCTTCTTTTTTTTCCTCCTCCCCACCCCACTATTTAACTGCCAGCTCTGCAATGCATGAACAGAAAAGGAAAAAGGCAGCTGAATGGGGAGCAGGTTGTAGCACGTATGCTGACTCTGGGGAAAGATGTAATCCAGCATTTTCTGTAGTAGACACAGCATCATTATTATATTTACATCCATTGTGATGTGACTAAAAACTGAATATCCATCTTTCTGAGAAAAAAACTCAGGATAATTGAAGGTTACTCTGCATTCTTACTAAGTTGCTTTTCAGAAGAGAAATATCTGAAGTTTTAATTGTTTTAACTTGAAGCAATAAGTAAAATGTTCTTATCCTTCAGTTTTACATGGAATAAGCGCTAAAAGAGAGAATTTCTTAATTTGTCTACACTGATATTGGCAGTCTTTAATGTTTCAAACTCTAAAGGCTCTATCTTTTATTTTTTATAGTTTATTGTTCTGTAATTTCTCCTACTTTATTTCTCAGAGAATCCTGCATTGCTTAGTGCACATCTGTTTATGCTGTGATTTATATCTTCAGTGTACAGATGTGATTTAAAAACTTGAAGTACAATACAAAAATCCATACATGTTCATGTGTTTATGTATTACAGTACCTCTAAGCTTGCTGTTAAAAAACTCAAGATCTGACGAAACTGAGTTTTTTCTGCACTGTGAAAAATGTGGACTTAAGGGGAAATCTCCTTGCTGAATTTCAGAGGGGGGAGTTTTAGCCTTGTCCTTCCCTTTTTTTTTTTTTTTTTAATGCACTGCTATGTTTATGTTGTTACAGATGTGGTGATGCCTTGCAGTAAAAGGCCAACTTCACTCTCTTAAACCTAAGATTAACCTTGGGTCTGACCTAGAGAGTTCTAGACTCAAAACAAAACTTTAAGAAACATCAGAAAGAAGCTTGTAGAATATAAATCATTCACAAGATATGCATTTGGCTAACTGCATCTACTTAAAGTAAAACAGATTAACTATTTCAGTCCATAAAATTATTTTGATTCTCATTATTCTTTTGAGATTGATCAATTCATCAATGGTGAGGTCCAATTCTTGCATTTCTAGCCAAACATAATTATGATGAGATTATTTTATAAATATTCTGCCATCTTGACACTGTCAAAAATGGAGATTTATATAAAATGTCCCAATTTCTTTTTTTATCCCTCTCTTCATTTTGCAGAGTCTAGTGACTCTTTCATTAATTGTAGACATGCTGTTATTTGTCTTTATGTAATTTTCTACATTTGTAGCTGCCTGCTGTCTTTTAACTTCAACTTCACATCAGTCAAAAGTCCAAACAGAGCTCTAGATCTTTAAGGAGTGTTTTTCAGTGCTGAAGCATTTATGTAGATTAATTTGATTTTAATGTTAAAATGAATCAAGCTTCCAGAGTGAAGGAAAAATAAGATGACTTTCCACATGGGAATGTGAATAGATAAGGTTATTGCTGTGTAACTCAGGATGGGTGCCTGATGACCTTAGTACTCTTCACTATAGACTGGTGCTTTATCAGCTGTCTATGAATAATTTAATTGCTCCAGTAGTGGGGCAGGAACCATTATAGGTGTCAAGGTAAATCAAGCCTGTTCATGAGTCAGAAAGGTAACCTGCTTTAAAGGTATGCTTCCTTGATTTGGATTTAACTTTTCCTTGAACCCAAATAGCCGTAACTTAAAAATAAGTCTCAACTTCTGAAGATTCACAAACAAAAAGCTACACATGCCAAACAAATGTTCTATTTTTAACAAATATGCCATGAAATGATAGAGGGCAGAACAATTCAAATTTTGAGTGCATAGAGTGCTGGCTAAACATTTCTTAAAAGTGTTCTCCCCTTCCTGAAAGCAGCAGATGGTTCAGTCTTGGTTGTGCTTGCATGCTCAGTGGATTAGTCTACTGTTCCAGAGTTACTGTTTAGAGTCATAGGTCCTTGTTTTTAAGAAATGCAAATCTGCCAGCCTTTATTCCAGCTGCTTAATAATGTGTACAGTTTTTGTAGAATATGAGTGTCTGATGAACTTGGTGCACTTCACATTTCTGAAGTGTGCTTGTTAAAAGGACAGCAGTAATCCTACAATGCTGGCTCCCAAGGGTTGTCAAACAATTATTTTGTCCAGATTATGTGTTCTACGTAATTTGGAAACAAAGAAACATGCTTTTAAGTGGAAAAAAAGTTTAAGGACAATTTCATATTTAATTTTTTTTTTCTTCCCCCCTCTAGTATTCACTTAATGAAAGAAAACTACTTGAAATGAGGACAGAAATAGTGGAATTGGTAAGAACTTAGTAGCTAATTATTACACAGTGATTTTTTTTTAACTTGTGTTATAGACCTAGTATCCTTTTTGGATTTGCTGATGTTTTTATGCACTTCAACTTAAGTGCCTACAGAATAAAAAGGCTTTTATGTATATTACTAGATCCTCTGCATGTATATGCAAGCTGTTCAGTAGTCACTTCGTTTTGAAACTTCATGCATGTAGTATTTTCTGTAGGTGAAATTCTGCTCATAATGTGAAATTAATTCTTCCCTCCACGTTCAGAGAGAAACTTATTGCCAGACTGATTTGTGTTCATTCTAGAGGAGGTTTTTACCAAATGCTGCTACTTCTCTTTGTTTCCTTTCTAGAGTTCACGGAATTATTCCTAGGAAGTCATCTAGCAGTAAATCATTAACTGATTCACAATGTTTCAGTAGTGCTGATTTGAAGCTATCAGCAGCCCAGCAGCTGTTGTTCTCAGTTTACAAGTTGGATTTTTCAGTCTCTTCTGAGTAATAATTCTATCCCATATTTTTAGCAGAACTTCTGTCTTCTGTCATAATCAGATTCTGAATTTTTAGCTGGTTTTGTGGTAGAGCTCATTGCAAGACAAAGACATGCTTTTCTACAACTGAAAACCAATTCTCAGTTGTTCTAATGATCCATAAATCTCTCTGCTCCAGTATGATTTTGTCACGAGAGGCTCTTAGACTTGTCAATAGCTCCTAAAATTGACCAGTGACTTTAGTCTGTGGGCTGAATGACAGGTTTAAGTTAATGTTTATGCTGTTAGATTGAGATAAGAAGGCATCCAGTTCTGCCAGTTTCTAGATTACTTGTTAAGGAGCATGTAATCACATAAATTTCATGAGTTCACCAAATAATTCAATTCTTTGGATATAATCAGCTAAGAAGGAGCTTGTTCTCTTTGAATAAGGTGGTGATTATACTAACACCAAGGTTGTGGAGTCCTTCCCTGTACAGGTCATTCACTTCAGAACTGGACTTGTGATCCTTGTGGATCCTTTCCAACTCAGAATATTCTGTAACTTCTGTAAGAATGCAAATTAACATGCATTTAAGGAGGAAGCAAAAATACAACTTGAAGGGATGGAAGACTAGGAAGTGTTCAAATTGCGTCATTTTGTTGCTTTGCTTTTTAGCATGCACAGCAAGACCGAGCTCTGACCCAAACAGACAGAAAAATAGACACAGAAGTTGCGGATCTGAAAACAATGCTCGAATCGCACAAACTTGATAATATTAAGTACTTAGCAGGTAAGGAACCTGGTTGTTGTCTCTGATGGTGAAACTGCCAAATATTTGTAAATGTTTGGCAAACTCTCAATTGACTGTATTCATAAAGGCCCTGATTTAAAAAAAAAAGCAAACAAACTTGAAATAGTTTTAGGCAAGATTAGCAGCCTTATTTCTCTGCTTAACCCAGACAAAGTTTCCTATGATTCACAACTTTATTTTTCATGGGCTTTTTTCAGGTTTTTTGCCCTTCTTCTTACTGTTCATATGTGTGATAAATCTAAAAAATTTCCTGTTAACAAGGACCAAAAAGTTCTTTTGTACCTGACTTAATTCATGTAAGCAACCTGCTGCATGCATTACTAGGATTTCTTCTTCCGTCTGATGGAGACCTATGTGCAAAAAGCTACATTTCAGCTTTTCTGACTGTTCAAGGCCACATATTCTTTAAACTTCCATATTTGCACAAGTGTGTGGAGAAAATACTATATACGTGTGCCTACATTATTGCCCTAGGTAACTTTATTATTTTGACATTTTACTACTGAGTGTTCAGTACTATTAAATGAGGTTTGCAGTAGAAAATTATTCTTTTGATTTAGATTTTCTGATTATTTTTTTCACAGTGGGTTTTGTCAAAAGTACAATTACTTAAGCCTATTCATAGTACTGTATTTCAGACATATCCTTTAGAGAGAATCAGTAAAATGGAAAATAAAAGGCACTTTATTAAAATGAGAGGAAATTCTTTTGTTGAAAAACAAGTTGAACTCTACATGGAAGAAAAAGTAATTAAAAATCATTTGCATTGTGTTTGAAGTGCTCTTGTTGCAAACAAAGGCAAAAATCTTTTGTGTGTATATCTTGAAATAAAAATTTGATTTCATTTAAATAGAATTTTAAAAATGGAAAACTGATAAGCCTATGGCTTTCATTTATTTGTTTGCTAAATACTTGACTGTGATTTATTAATCCTGTTATTTATTTCCTCATTTTACATCTGTAACTTGCTATATTGATCTTTTTGGAATAGTAAGCAAATAAGGGTTTCTTTCAGCCTTTTGACAGTTTTCCATCATTCTCTTTTTTTTCCCTCTCCTTCTTATTTGTCATTTTTATACTCTTCCTACCTTGAAATGGTTTGTTGTAAATGAAAAAATTTAATTTCTCACATGGGGGTAGGGCAGTCATTGAACTTTTAGTATTGTAGTAAAATGTGTACATAGCTTTCTGAAGAGATGTTTTGAGAGCTATTGATTTAATGTTATGTAATGTCAGTGTTAATTCCATTTTCCTCCCCATCTTTATTTTCTTTCAGGTTCAGTATTTACATGCCTTACTGTCGCACTGGGATTTTATCGTTTATGGATATAACAAAACACAAATTTAAAGGGACTTCTTCATCTGAGTTTCTGAAAAAAAGAAGTTTTTAATCTTTGCCTGGATTTTAACCAAATCTTGACTGTTTTATTTATTATTTTGTAAAGCAGACTCTGTTGAGAGTGTAACCAAAGACGTGCCTAGAAACAAACTGTGCACATACCTTGCATATGTTGAACCTTACCTCTGACAGAAGCACTTCTGCCATTTCCCTCCGTTCTGAGCTGCTGGGCACCTGTTGCTGCCAAGTGTCCTGCACAGGCAAAGGCACATTCATGCCAGTCAAGTGGGGCCTGCATGCTGTAGAGAAAACCAATGGAATTATGTTCCATTGCCTGTTCAGACATGCTAGCCAAAGTCAGTTGCATGCACTGGACTGAAGTATTGATTATTAGTGTAAAACTGAAGCTATGTGTTCTGTGGCTTGGAGGCACTCTTGTATAAGTGGAGTTTATGCTAACTGAATCATGCTTACTTCCCTCCGTCTAACACTTGCTCATACAGTTACTATGATCAAATATTTGTTTGGCTATTTTTGTAACATAGCTATCAGCTTGTTTTCCAGATGGCTGCCCAATCAGTTGTGTTCATGAACAAGTACTGTGTAAAGATAGCAGTATTTGCTGCTAGTTTTGTTTGTAAGGTATTTGTAGTGATTTTTGTGACTAACTTGCCTTTGGTACACATAAGTATCTGATACTCATTCCATATGCTAACTGCTAACCTTACCACTGTAACTGGAAGTTTGAAATGCAGTAAAATACACTAGTTGTATTAATTTGTAGTTAGGTGATACAAAGTGTCTCAGGTGCTGCCTTCTTGATGAAAGGGAATCGACGCTTCTAGAAAGGAAAGAGATTTTAAATGGTGGTTATGAAGCAGGGTCTTAGGCAAGAGAACTGCAGTACCAACAGTCTTCTGGGGGGTTTGTTGTTTCGTTTTAAAAAAAAATCATGTTGATTCTTCAAATGTGGAGCTCTGATAGTGACTATACAATGAAATCAGTAATGGGCATCTGTGAAGATGTTTAATACACTTCTGAACAAATACACGTGAAGCAGTAAGTGCCACTGAAAGCAGTGAAGAAAGGTGTCCAGTGTATCCAGGTATCTATCATTCTTCCACTGATGAAATGACTGCTTTAGCAGCAGAGCTGCCATCTGTGTTCTTCATTTAAGGGAAATTTCCCTTTCCTGCTTGCTCTTGGGAGGGGAACTCAGTTTATGCACTGGTGATAAATGCTGTTAGAGCACAATAATGACTTTGCTTAATGAAAGTAAAGCTTTTTGGCTACTTTGTGCCTGCACTGTAATAACCATTTAACATTTTTGTGGTTGGAAGTGCCAACTTTGATCATGTGAAAGTGCAGAGGAAGAGATGGATGCCTGTAACAATACTATCCTGGCCTGAAATAAAGAATTTTTAATATTTCATAGAATATTATGAGTTTTCATTATAAATGCAACTTTTTCATTTGAAAATAGTCTCTTTGGTTGAAGGTAAGTCACTGCTCATAGCAAGTCTTTTAAGCTAAGAATTCGCAAACTCAACAGCCCCTCCAAGACACTGAAGAAAAATAACATAAGGAAAATTATTACTGCAGACTAACTTAACAGCCCCTCTAAATTAATGAATTTATATTCAAGAACTTTGCTTCTCTGTTTAGAAAATTATTTTTAATACTAAGTTACAGGATTTTACACCTTCCCAAATTAGACAAGCAATAATTCAATTTTTAGAATGACTTTACTATTGGTCTTATCTTCCGAAGGCAGATAATTCTATATATGTCCATGCAATCAGTACATGTTGGCCTGCAGGCTTGTGCATCTGACAAATAGTTGCTAAAATAACTATTTAAGACTAATTTTAAATACAGGGTCTATCCTGCTAAAAACAGATACTGTTCAAATAAATTTCTATTTAGGGCAGGTGGAAGGAGGAAGTGAAAGTTTATAGAGCAGCAGCATCTTGGAATTACCAAAGTGTCAGCAAACCAGCACTTCTTAGTGAGTTTCTAAGCAAGGAATAAAGTTAATGTCATTCAGGAAAAATACACTATAAGTAGAACATTATTATCTCCTAGCCCATAAAGTCTTCCAAGTGTTGTGTAAAAGCTTGTTACTCCTAATCTGTGGGCATAGACACAAATCTCCCATTTCCCCTTTCTAACACTGCCTCATCGTATATACCACATGTATTCATTGGCAATCCAAAAATTTAGAAAATCCCTCCATGTATTTCCAAACACAAATCTGACAATGGGATTTAAGCTCAAGGAATGAGCCTTTTGGTACAGGTGAGATAGATGTTATACCAGGATGCACAACTAAATACAGAAGCACAGAATAGACTGGGTTGGAAGGGAACTTAAGGATTGTCTTGTTCCAGCCCCCCTGCTATGGACAGGAACACCTTTCGTACGCCAGGTTACTCAAAGCCCCATCCAGCCTGGCCTTGAACACTTCCAGGGATGGGGCATCCACAACCTCTGCAACCTGTTCCAGTGCACCACCACCCTCACAATAAATAGTTTTTTTACTAATACCTAATCTAAACTGACCCTTTTCCAGTTTAAAACCATCACTCCTTGTCCTGTCACTACATGCCTTTGTGGAAAGTCCCTCTCCAGCTTTCATGTAGGCCCCCCTCAGATACTGGGATGTGCTCTAAGGTCTCCCCAGAGCCTTCTCCAGGCTAAACAACCCCAATTCTAAGCCTGTCTTCATAGGAGAGGTGCTCCAGCCCTCTGAGCATCTTCATGGTCTCCTCTGGGCTTGTTTGACCAGGCCTATGTCCATATTATTTTGGGACCCCAGAGCTGGATGCAGCACTCCAGGTTTGGTCTTACCAGAGCAGAGCAGAGGGGCAGAATCACCTCCCTCGCCCTGCTTGCCACACTGCTTTTGATACAGCCCAGAATATGATTGGCCTTCTGGGCTGCAAATGCACATCTTTTGAATGTTATGACCACTAAAGTCATAAATAGGAGACCTAAGTTGGCAATTCTCCAAATTTGTTTCTGTAAGACTGTATCATGCTGTGTATTGTCTAATTGGAATCAGTAGCAATTCTCAATGTACAGAGATACTTTTCTGACTTTGATTTTTAATTTGCAGAGCTCTGTCAAAAGATGCAAATGAAAAATAAACAAGATCTTTTTATCCTAAAACCATTTCAGCTGTGAAAATCTGCAGTGGCTCCCCAGTGATTCAGAAATTTTGAATTCAGAAATTCAGAGTTCAGAAATTTCAGTGATTCAGAATATTTGTGGTTGGAAGGGACCCACAAGGATCATCAAGTCCAGCTCTTAGGCGAATGGCCTGTATGGGGATCAAACCCACAACCTTGGCATTATTAGCACCATGCTCTGACCAACTGACCTAATTTCATGTATCTGTTAATTTCCTGCCTGGCATAAAAAGAAATAAAAAATAATAAAATAAAAAATCCAGAAATGTTAGATCTCTCAGGCTCTCTCTTTAAGTCAATTTGCAAGCTGAAACTGAGCTCCAGCCCTAATTTCCTTTCAGGAAAAGTCCATTTCCATTGTGGGCATGTAAGAGTCTGTCTGTGCTAACACTAGTTGTGAGTTTTTCCTGTGAATTTCCCCATTCACATAGCAAGGACAGAAGGTTCTTTAAGGATATGTTTCCTTTTGGAGAAGGAAATTGAGAATCATTCCATTTGCTGGAAGGCCTAAGTTGCCTCAAAACTTCTTTGTGTTTTGCAGAACAAATTGAGATCCAGAGTTCTTACAAAACTGTGTTTACTTGTGATATGTTAGTGGGAGTACCCTGAGCTTTGTCTATTTCAGCTTTCCTTCTTGTTTTCAGAAAAATCTGTGCGGGAGCAGTCTCCCTTTCACTGGTATGTATTAGACAAATTGTTTGCTTCAAGTATTTTATTACTATTAAATCTCATGCAGTCTAGCCCCTTCTCTATTGGAAGTGTTGATTGCATCATTCATTTCTCAGAATGTTGTAGAGTGTACTTAAAACCACAAGTTGACAAATGGAAACATATTTTTAATGTAGATACAAAATCTGCTTCAATTTTACTAACCACAAATGTTTTGGTTTACTAGAATAACACTTGTAGTTGTGAATGTTCACTTAACTGACCTTTCCAAAAATGGTGAAATCCTAGCTCCAAGCAGCTATTAACAGTACCTTCAAGATGTTTTGAGTCGTACTGCTTCAGTGGACTTTCTCTTCTTACTCTTGCTACCATCTGCAGACCTTGCACAGGAAAACTGGTGAGGTTTTTCATGACGTTTGGGGTTTTGGTTTTTTTTTTTTCATCAGCAAAGTTAGGTAAATTCCTGTAACTAGTTTTCTTGAAGTGCTACAAGATGTGAGCAAGACTTAGTTTTGCAACTCCCATTGAGTTTTCAGGAATCAGGTAAACTACCTTTATTATGATTTCTAAAAATTATCAAAACTCTGCAAGACAATTTACTGTTTAACAAAACTGCTATTTAAAGTCTTTTTTCAAGGAATAAGTACACAGTAAAATTAATTTTAATGTTTCAATTTAATTTAATTTGAAAATTATTTATTAGTTTGATTATGCTTTGTTTTTAATTGTTTTTCCTTGATTTATATGGACCTTGAATTTACAGGGTTTTTTGTTGTTGAGGTTTTTGTTGTTGGGTGTTATTTTCTTTCTTTTTAATTTTAGAATAAATATTTCTATGCAAGCAATAAATTTCCTTTAGTCTCTAAATAGAAAGTTCATTTACAATCAAATATGTGCCTGGAGTTTTGGGGGTCACTTTAATCAGAAACAAATGCATAAACCCTTGGAGATAGATGGCCTGTTGTGTCTTTGTTAGGAAAGCTTCCTTTGGCTTAAAAGATACTTTTTACCCTATTGCCAAGCATTTTAAAGCAGTAGTGTTGATTGTTTATTTTACACCTAAGTGCTATGTCAGAGCAGTCACCCCTTATGCTCACAATGCAGTTTTGCAACTACATAACGATCACAGAGGAAGATAGCCAGTGTTTGCATAGTGTTCCTTTGAAATCTGCCTGTTCCAAGGAAGAAGATTTTGGTTTTCTTGGGAGGGTGCCCAGCTGGTATCGAAAACAAAATACTGGAAATGAGTAACAAAATATTGCAGCAAATATCAACCTTGGGCCAATGTTTATCCCCGTAGTGAGGCATGACAATGCGGTGTAATATTTCAAACACCCCACGTCCAATATGCACCCTGTCAAACCCTTAGAAGTTCATTATAATAATGAAGTATATGAAGTATAACTTCATTGTAATATGAAGTTATATCAGCTCGGTTCGAGTCATGAGTAATACTACTCGTGAATAGTCTCTCCTTGTTGCATGAGTAAAAATGTAGTGAGGGAAAAAAAGAAGGGCAGTGTGTTGTTTTGATTGTGGTTTGTTTTCTTTCCCTGCAGGGAAGTGGCACATGTTCTGTGAGAACTTTAAACAGAGCTGTGTGGTACATGAATATAACAGTGGCATATTTATAGCAAGCAACTGAATTTGGTCAAATCAAGCTTGTATACAGGGCTCCAGGGTTTGCATCAGAACTAACAGAGACAGTGATAGCTGTCTTGGCGGGGGTCGGGAAGAGAAGCAGGGCAGGTTTCTCAGCATGAAGGGAAAACTCATCATTTATACTGCTTACACTTTAATCTCCAGCATGCTTTGGTCTTCCTCCATTGTTAAAAATCCTGCAGTCCTCTTATGCAGGACTGCTGGCAATGCATGTTACTTCATGAATAGGCAGCTATTAAATGTGTCACTTTTGATTGTGATTTCATCCAGAATAATTTGTGTCACTCCAAGTCATTCTCCTCTCTTTACCCAGGGTCTATTTTCTTGTGGCAAAGGTATACTATGCTCTACACACTTACAAAGTTCTCCCAGTGATGCAAGAAATGAATAAATACAAAGACCACTTCAGAAGCTCCTTTTAAAGGCTACTTACCATAACCAGATCTGTGGAGGGGAATCTGGAAACTCCCCCTCGAGGGAGTTTGATTGATGTCAGGGACTCAGGTGTGTAAGACACGTGCAGACCCCGCCCCTGGGGCGGAGAGGAGGATGAGACCCCGCCTTCACCCCGCCTCGGGTTCCAGAATCTTCCCCTGCCAACAGCCTCCCATTGGTTCTCACCCTTTTGGTCCCTCCCCGCCTTGGCCCAGTTGGTTCAGCCACCATTGCCCCACCTACCGGCTCTGCTTGGATTGGTTCTGCGATTTTCTATAAAGCCCGTTGCCCGGGCTTGCCCGGGGTCTTTTGTCCCTGACCCTCTGTTGCCTCAGTTACCCTTTCGTCTGTGTGTTGCCCCCACCTGGGGGAATTAAAGAGTGTTGTCTTGGACAAGACCCTCCCGACCTCTTGCCTCCTGCCTCGTTCTTGTCTCCGCGACTCCTGGACAGACCACCCCTCGCCTCTAGGCGAGTCAGCCGCCCTTGGGCTTCGGGCCAGAGGGGTGCGACACCGGCTGCCCCGGGAGCCATCGAGTGCTGGTCGAGGCTCTAAAATCCGGGCTGGCGACAACACAGATCCAGACAGTGGCAGGAGAATTTTAAAATCTTTTATATCGTGGTTTTCACAGAAGTCAGTTCCAATGCCTTGTGATTTACATGCAGAGTTCCCTTGTGTTACTCTACTCCAGCTAAGCCAAGGACCTAAACACCTCTTGTCTGAGCTACCAAGCTCTTCACAGAGCATTTGAGGCCAAATAAAGTGATAGGCATGAGCCTATTCTGAAAAAAATAACCTCTGCTAGTGCTCAGAACAGACTGAGCATGCCTAGTGTGGATCTGGCATGTGGATTTTACCTTTTTGTTCAGCTTTTTTCTTTCATGTAGCTAGTTATCTTTTCTCATGTGTTACATTGCATCACCATTCAGAAGGACTGAGTTCTGGGAAGCTTTTTAAGAAGGAGCAGAAATTGTATGGAAGTTGAGGGGGAAGAAGTGCAAAATATGGCTCAGACTTCCAAAAGTCCATCAGAAAATTATCACAGAGATGTTAGTATTTTTATTCCCTCTAAAAAGGAGCCTTGTTTAAAAATAAACTGCGTCAATTTATTTCTTTAATCCTTCTAGCCACCTTCCAGTCTCTGCATTGCAGCATGCTCCTCTAGGTGAATTGTTTCATTTTTAATAATCTGGTTTGGCGATACCCATGACTACAGTTCTCAAAAAAAGCGATGCTATTACTCTCTCTTTTTATTACAGTAAAAATGCATTCAAGACTTCAGCACATTTAACAGTGTATTGTCTGCTGAGCTGTTTAAGCAGTAAACGTGTCTCATTTGCAACAGGGTCCCAGTTTGCCCTGAGGTATCAGACCACGCCTGACAAGTTATAAATTTGGTGATTCATAAGGTGCAGTTAACTGGGGGGTTGGGAATGTCTAAGGAAGCTAATCCTGTTTGATAAACAGTGGCAGTCATCAGCTAACAAAGTAAAAATATGCTCACTGTGAAAGGTAAATGTTTAATAGAAACCTTATCTCCATTTACTTAAATGCCAGTTTTTTGAAAAGTATTTTCTTTTTCTGCTGTTACCTAGCAGGAAAAAAGGGGGGAAAAGCATGGTTCTGTACTTGGGTTCTCTGACCTCATTTTCCTTTGCAGTTCCTATCTTCGAATTTTCTACATGTCATTTAATTAATTCTTTTGTATTTTTTTAATATGCCATTTGTAGTTTCAACATTGTTTTCAATCTTTTTTGTCCCTGCCAGGTTGTATGGAGATTTGGAGGAGGCAGGGGTTGTTTTTCAGTATGTTCGTAATGAGGGATTTAATGTATTTCTTAACAAAACTGTGTTCAAAGCATTGAAATATGACCAAAGGCTCTCTTGCAAGTCGTTACTTGTTGACAGAAGTTAAAGGCTTATTTATATGGAGGTTTCATATCAGTCTTCTGATTGATGCTTGTTTAAGTTTTTGTACAAATTGTATTTCAAGTAGCAATTTAAATATTTTTGTACACTGTTAGTACATCACCACATGCAGCAAAACCACAAGACCCTGAGGTACTCATATATCTCTGAATAAAGCAAGCCACAGGATCACATGCAAACAGATACAAATATAGGGCAGAAAAAATTGCAAGGTGCTAGAAGTCTGTGTATTGTATAAATATCTAAGATACCAAATAGATAAGACAGTAGCAACAGTGAAAGAAAACATAAGCAAAGCCAGTGTCTTCAGTCCATAAATGAAGGTTAAGGCATGCAGCTCCTCCTTGCTCTTGGACAAAACCCAGCAGTGGAGACAGGCAGCTGTTTGACCACTGCCTTTGCAGCAAGTGTACTGCCTGTTCCTGTCGCTGGTGGTAACAGTGTGTTAGCCCAGAAATCTTTTCACTGCGAGGGTGGTGAGGCACTGGCACAGGCTACCCAGAGAAGCTGGGGATGCCCCATCCCTGGAAGTGTTGAAGTTGGCCTTCAGCTGGGTTAGATGGGGCTCTGAGCAACCCGGTCTAGTGGAAGGTGTCCCTGCCCATGGCAGGGGGGTTGGAAACAGATGATCTTTAAGGTCCCTTCCAACCCAACCATTCTCTGATTCTATTAAAATGGAGGATTATTTTGTGTACTTTTCTGCTGTCCTGGGATGACACTTTATTACAAAAAAGAGAAGTTTCATATAAACTGCATTAGACTTGGTGTGAAAATCATAACCTAAATATGTGATGGGGGTTGGCTGGTTTTTAGATCCTTTACATATGTTGCTCTAGCATAGTGGGTTTGAGTCCTGATTGCTAATGACCAAAGGACGATTGTTCCTTGCTAATTAGCCGGGAAAACTGAAGTAACAGCTGGGCTAAGTGATATGGTGATACATCTAAGTCAGAATGAGCTGTAGCCACGCTGGTGAGATTTCTGTAGAGAGATTAGAGAGATAGCCTACAAAAGGCCGAGCCAAGAAAAGTGAGTTGCTTCTTGCAGCTCTGCCTCGGCGGGGAGGGGGGGTAATACTCAAAAAATATACACATAATGAATGGGAAAAGCTCAAGAAATGGTAATGTTAAAGAAGGCCTAAGACCAATAGCAGGAGCAAGTTAGTTGCTAAGTTACAAGGCAATTTTGGGCAGCAGCTATGTAAACAAAGATGGTTTAACAGGTCTGTGCTGGAGTTCCCATGTTCAGAGGTTATATGGAAGCATAATGTCAGCATCAAATCATCATACACAGAGCACAGCAATCCTGTTGCTGGGAAAGATACCTGCACTGCCAGGGAAAAGACTTCCTTGCTTTCCACTCCACATAGGGCTGGGGAACTGGGCAGTGACAGCCTTTATGCCTCACTCAGTCCCACACTCAGATGAGACCCTCAAATTCCAGCTCCTACTGGGATAATTATACAGGAAAATCCAGCTTTTGGGAGCAGGGTGGTAGTTCCTGGCTGCTTTTCATAGCACTTCCTACCAGGGCTGCAAGCACTTCAAACTTCTGCCCTCTCAGAAGAGATTCCAGCCCGCCTGAGGACAGGAAACAATGACCCTTGGCATAATCTTTTCTGCAATGGGGATGAAATAGGGCCATTGAAAGATACAAGGAGACTCTACTCTTTTGCTGGGATTCCAAGGGCTGAAGGGCTTTTCTCCCAGAATGGATTCTAGCATTTCTGAAGACAATGGATGGTGAATTCACTAATGAGTCCCTAGCTAGCCAGCATAATAGATTCACTCTATTTAAACCTTGTCCCGAGAGACCTGTATGTGGGTTGCTTTTTTTTTAAATTGTGGTCTCCGCTACCACAGAGCTAATTTCGATGCAATTGCTCATCAAATATGTAACTGTCACTTGTGATGGAGATTGATAAATATGGCTAAGTAGAGCTATGTATTACACAGACTTTGCTCCTTGCACTGATGCTGTGGACTGACATAGGCTGTTGCCAGAATATTGATTTCATTCTTTTTGGTATGTGATAAATATTAGTCAGCTAGACAGACTTATGAAGACACATTTGATCTGTATGACAATTATGATTCTTTGAGCTCTTTCCCTAGTTTCTCTAGTACATCCAGTTTAATTTACTGTGGATTGCTACCTCCACTCGTTCAGGGACCTTTTCAAATAATACAAAGGAAAGAATACTTGGAAATGTAAAAGGAGAATTGCACAAAAAATATAGTTTTATCAAGGGTAGATTGTGCCAGACTAATGTGGCAGCTTTCTTTGGTATTAACTGTATAACAAACTTTCTAGGCAAAAGAAACACAATAGATCTAATAGATCTTGACTTCAGGTTCCACACAATCTAACTTGCAGGAGACACAAAGATAATGCTGTTAAAAAGTTACCTCGTGATGGCAAGACAAAAAGAGTTCTGTTCACTGCTGTTCAAGAAAGACCAATTGAAACCAGAAGTGTTCTGAAGAAGGGCTACTAGGCTAGTCAGAAATATGATTCATTTACCCTAACAAATGAAAACTGAAATCAGGATGACTCTGGGAATGCTCTCATGGGTGCTATGTTAGTAACAAACACACGAAAATGGAAAGAGTAATTTTGGGTGAAGGACACAGACTTACCACGAATACACTTAGGGTGGAAATTATAAAGATGCTCCTGACCATCAGAGCATTTAGGATTTGGAATAGGAGTCCAGTAGAAGCAGCACAAAGAAATGTAGCTGGAAAACTTATGTGAACCAACAGAGTCACATTATACTGTGTTGTGCTTATGTTAGCAAAGACAGGACTCCATAGGGAACTTACCTCTGTTATAGGTTTATATAAACACTGAAGGGAAATGCTTTTTATTTTTTGGCTATCTGGAAACTTTTATCAGAGCTGTAACTACAAGATTATATCCACTGGTTCAAATGTCAGGACTATGTCAGCATTTTTTTACAGTAACTTCAATAGATTAAAAAACACGTCTTGCCCTAGTGTTCAAGAAGTATGAAAAATGTAATTTTGAAAGGCTTGGGGTTGTTTTAGTCTTCTAATCTTCTGCCAATGCATCTGAGATAATTTACTATAAAACTCAAGACATCACTAATGGGCTATTCCCCTCAGTGTAACATGAGTCTGAAAGGGGAAACATCTAGATTCTGAAGTGTGCTTCGCCTTATTTTGATCTTGAAATGATCTTTGAAATTTCTTTAGATATTTTTAATATATATGCACATCTAATTACAATGAAAGAAAATTTGTACTTCAATTATCCTCCCTTCTTGTTAGGTCCTCAGCAGATGAACAATCACAGAGAGAGTCTTTAGGCTGGGTACTCTCTGCCTCATCACACCTCAACAGATCCTGTCTCCTGCTGCCAGAAGTCCAAAGGTGAAAAAGGGTAAATGTGTGTGTGTGTGTACATATACATATACATAACATATACATATACATATACATATACATATACATATACATATACATATACATACATGCAGGGAGGGCAGGGAAGGACACATCTGCCCTATTTTACATTCACTGTGTCCAGCCTTAGTATTTAAGCAGAGTTACATCTGAACACAGAGCCCTGGTATGAAAAAAGGAGCTTCCCACACTCCTACAAAAAGTCATTTATTGGAATGTCAGAATCCAAGGCTCATGAGCAATTTGGTTGTTTTACAGTCTTCTCGATCTCCCTCTATGATTTGCACGTTGTGTTCCTTATTCAACCCAAAACTGCAGATGCCTCATTTCACCACAGCCTTGGTGCCTCGCCCCACTGCAGTCTGGGCACATCCCAGGGGTACCTCTGCTGCTCCCCACTGTCCTGGTCCTTCACAGCCTCTTGCTGGAGGTCCGGGGTGCAATTCCAACAGCTGGCCTCAGCCCAGCTAAGACTGATGGCAAGTTACAGGCGTTTTGAGGAAGCCTTTTCTTGTGCTTGATGACACAAGTAACCTCTGCTCCTTTTCCGTTCACCATCTCCAGCTGCTGGTCACCATCCAGCTCTCGGATGTCGCAACACTGCGTTGCAAGCCTCTGTGTTCTCATCCTTTGTTCCAAAGCCCCGCTCCTGCTGGCAACACCGTGGTTTGCCTCTGGCGAAATGACACACATCTGCTGCTCCTCAAGGCCTGTCTGTCACCCTGCCCTCCTCCACCAATACAAGAGTTGTCATAAACGAGGTTTTCAGGTGTGATGGGGAGAGAAAAATAAGTGATTTGGGAGGTGCAAGCTTTCAGCTTGCCTGTCCTCTGTTATTTACTTCTTTGTTTTGGTTTCCCGAGGAGAAATAGATAAGGTCCTTTAAAGCAGGTTCTTAGTTGGCAGCTTGGTGAAGAAGCAGTGGGAGTGTGTATTGAAGAAATTGGAATAAACAGCAAAACCAAAACATAAGGTCACAATTCAAGCAAATATGCCAGAGGGAACGCTAGGAGCAGACAATGTTTATTGCTCAATGTGGTCTAAAGTCCAGGCAGTGTGAGAATGCAGTCCAACAGAGCTCTCCTGAAGCTGGGAATGGAGAGGTGCACAGAGAGCAGGCCACAGAGGAGGCAGCATGTTTCCTTTGAAAAGGGTCACTAATGATTGTGCAGCAGGCTGGAAATATTTAGTCATATAAAAGGTGTCAGTGTTAGCAGCAGAATAGAAGCTTTCACACATTTCTTTATTAAAAAAAATTGAATCAGACATTAACCATTAGTGTGAGACAGCAGGTCAGTCACCATTTCTTACACAAACTATTGCAGCTGAACATGACTGTGGGAAAATTTCCTAATTGGCCCTGTTGGGGTTTTTTGTTTTTTAAGAAGAGAAAAGTAGCTGAACTTCTGAATCTAGTTTCCTGTGGAAACAAAGCTTACACAATCAGTGTTTGTCCTCTACCTAATAATTTTTGTAACCCTCTGGCAAATCAGGTTTTGACTAAAGTTGAAAGACTGATAGTGTTGGACACGATTATGTTTTTGAAAACATTTTGTGAAGTCTGGCAGCAGGATAAGGGACAGAGCCACGTCCCTGCCCTGACTGAAGAAAAGGCTCTCAGCCATTATGTGCTGCTCCCAGCCAGCTGGCCGGGCAGCACACACGTGTCTACAGTGAGTATTTTTGTAGCTCCAGACCAGTCCCAATTTGTTGTCTCTTGGTAGTGACAGTGTGATTGGAAGCACGAGGAGAGCTGGGATTATTGTGGTGAAGAGAAAGAGATGTGGGACAAAGGACACAAATCCGTAGGAAATCAGGCTTCGTTAGTTGTGCTGCTCAGGAACAACATGTTTGTCTAACAATAGCTTTCTGCCCAAGCACATACGTCAGAGCCAGATTAGATTTCTATTTGCATACCTCCTTACCTTTCTCAGGAATGCCTCCGGCATAAAACTCCTCAATTTCTCTTTCTTCCTTAAGGCATGGGTCTCCTGGAAAGTAACTGCAAAAGTTGCATCTTATTTCTTAATAGATTTATTACTTTGTTTACTTAAAGTCAGATGAACTGGGTTTAATAACCACATCAAATGTTTGCTGCTTTTTTTTAACCCTCTTGGCTCTTCAGAAATAACATAACAGAGAGAGAGCAAATGCGCTGGATGCAATTACATTTCGTGCACACACACTGAGAGCAGAACCTCAAGACAGCATTGTTGTGCAATGTAAACAAGGCATAAACTTATCCTACTGAGCTCTAGTAGCTGGTGATCTGAGAGAGAAAGAATCCAATGGATTTCTGAAGCATAGGGATGAGCCTGTAGTACTGACAGGAACAACAGGATTTTTTTGTTTTCTTTAGAACTGAACACATTTTATACGTACTTGTTTAAATAATAAGCATGGAAAGAAACAACCCACAAGGAAACTTTAACAGCCACAGTACAAAAGAATGCTGTAGTATCCAAGGGAGTTTTTAATCTACAGGGAGAGAAAACAGGAGCTGTGCTCTTCTTTCTGTCTTACATAGTCTAAGGTCTGTATTATGCTCATTATAATGATATCAGTGTTTCTAAATTAAAGTGACAATGCCTAGATTCCACAGGCATGTGTGTCACAGAAACGCATGTGCTAGTAATTAAAACAGAGTTTTCAAATATTGCTTCATATTCAGACAAGAACCTTTTTATGCAGTTGTGTAATAAAAAAAAAAAGGGAAGCTACAGCCAAACTGAGGGCAGCATTAATACACTGCGTAGGCACTGACACAGCGTGAGACCTTGTGCCCTACTGCTGCCACCAGCCACACCAAAGAAAAGAAGTGTTTTCAAATACTAAGTGGCATTTCAGAAACTCAGTTTTTATGGAAGCCCATTCAGACCCAGCTCCATGTCCCCACTGTAACCACTTTGAAAATTCACTCCAAAGAATAACTAATCACCTAGGAAGCGAATGAGATACAACTACAATGAAACAGATACTACTTTCATAGATCCTACCATTAAGCTACGCTGTATGCAGCCATCAGTATTGCGCCTTTTCAGGGGCAAGTATTTGATGGTTCAGGGGGGAAAAAAAGGCACAAAGAGGCAACTGGGCTGCACCTCATGGGGGTAGGGGATAGTCCTTCCTGATCCCCCCATGGACAAAGGGTTTGTGAAAAGAAGTACAGAGCAATTACCCTAATCACAGTCTTAGCAAATGCAATTAATGATCAAACAGTATTCCAACGTTTTGGAAAATCCTGTCTTAGTGTTATTTGCCTTGAATTCCTCCCACAGCAATAAGCTGTGTAAGTTGACAAAATGCAAATTCAAAAAGCACTACCTTTTTCATCCCAGGGGTGCTATAGCTTGATTATACCCAACCTACTCTTTAGTAGCTGTCCTAATTTCTTTTGTTGTTATAATTTTAGAAGCAAGTTTTTACAGGCTCTTTGTACATGATACAGATTAGTACTCCAAGGTATCTTGGCCCAAAAAAGAGGATGAAAAATAGCCTTTTGTTCTGTGCATTGTTGGTTTAATTTAGTCAGGTGTGTCTGGTGGAGGAACAGAGGTGTCACATTTTAAGGCCTGTTGGTTTTGCTCCCAACTTGTCTTTATGTGTTCTGAGGCTAAAATAAAGCTTGTGTTGCACATGTAGTGTGGCTAAAGAATTAGCTGCACTCATCAGCTGAACTGCCTAGGAGTTTTACATTGGGTCAAACTTTCACAATCTAGCAGCTCAGATCTGCTTTCAAAACAAACACCTCAATTGTGTCATTTTAAAGGCTAAAATACACCCACTGGGCAAGACCTGCATCCCAATAATGTGGTTGTGTGAGTCTTAGGCTGAGTCAAGGGGATCCTGCTAAAAGCAACATTTTGCCCAGAGCAATAGTGAAGGGGATGGGGTTTGCCTCATACAATTTTTGCAGCAACTTGCTATAGTCTGTTGATGTTTGCTCAGTCACACCTGGTCAAACAGGTTTACATTGTCTCCTGCCTCATCATCTGTCTCTTTTCTTTTCTTTTCTTTTTTCTTTTTCTTTTCTTTTCTTTTCTTTTCTTTTCTTTTCTTTTCTTTTCTTTTCTTTTCTTTTCTTTTCTTTCTTTCTTTTCCTTCCTTCCTTCCTTCCTTCCTTCCAACTTTTTTTAACAGTTGCACTAGAACTGTTATCACACAGTATCAAGGTGGAAAAACTAGAGTGGGCTTCAGAGGCTTGCCCTGAGTTCAGAATTAACTGCCTGAGATCACTTGCTTATGATCTATGTTCATTTCAGTAATTAATGCATATGACTGAGTGCAGAGCAGAGCTTTAGAGACTTCCCAGCCCTTCCCTGTGCAGTTCAAGCAACTGCATTTTTCTATCCTGGCACATGCCTAGTGAGAAATCAGAAAGCGGTTTTTGCATGGCACAAGCTGAAACCTTTCCCCTTGCTCACAAGGGGAGAAAAGCTGACTTGCAGCAATTTTTAATCCAGGAATACAAACTCTGTGGAGATGAACTCTCTTGAATAGCTGTGACAGCAGTGCTAATTTAGAGTAAAGCATTTTTGAACCAAATAAATGGCACACCAGGGAGAGTAGGAGGTCTGGAAGGAGGCTGCAGAAAGTGTGGATGAGTAACCTCGGTTATTGTATTAATGAGATTATGTTTTGCTTCGAGATCTACTGGAGAGAGAGCCTGAGCCATTTTGTGTTGGCCTGTGGCACGGGGAGGGGGAGGCTAAGAGTTAATGGCCAAAATAGCTATACTGCTGCTAAGGCATGTCTTGGTTCCTGGGCACCCCCTCACAGCTGTCCAGGACACTTACAGGGAACATTTCCTTTTAGTCTTCTCTATGCCACCAGCCACTGTTCTCTCACCAAGCCTCTCCAAGACCTCCCTTTCTTTCAGACAGTGCCCTGCACACCCTCCGGGCTTTTTGGCTTCTCCACTGATGCTTGGTGAGATTGCTTTTTTTTCAGATCTAGCCTGGGAAGTGTCTGACAGCAGGAACCCCCCTGCCTCCCGCCCCACTTCCCCTGGGCTGGAACTTCCCTTCCCACATCTGGGGCATCCCCAGGCCCCCTGGTATAGGGGAACCTCTCAGCACTGCTGGGAGCCCCCTTCCCCAGGGAGCACAGCTCTCCTCTCCCTGCAGGCATTGCAATGCTATCAGCCCCCGCTGAGCCGGTGTTTGATTTCCCTGTTTTATCTCCGAGCACCACGTAGAGCATTTCATATCTACAGAAATGTGTACAGTATATATCCCGTTACAGTGATATAACATAGACTGGTGTAAGTCCCTTTTAAACAGTTTATCAGACTCCCTCATGGGGAATTAAGTTATTGTGTTTTAATTACATTGATGTAGTTGCAGCAATACATAGTTCTCCGTGTCAAAATAGGATAAGAAAAATCCCCTAGATAAGGGAAATTTTGCTGGTCAGTTTCAGAAAAACCTTCACATGCCAAACTACTGTTTTAGGAATCCTGTGATTCTCTGTATGCATTGATGATAACTTTCTTCTCTAAGTGACAGAGGAGCCACCAAGGAGAGGTGCTGTGCTGGACCTTGTTCTCACCAACAAGGAGGATCTGATACGGAATGCAAAGCTCAAGGGCAGCCTGGGCTGCAGTAACTGCTGAATGTTGAAGTTCAAGGTCCCTAGGGCAGCAAGGAGGGAGCACAGCAAGCTCATTACCCTGGAATTCAGGAGAGCAAACTTGGGCCTTTTCAGGGATCTGCTTGGTAGAGTATCATGGGATAAATCACTGGAGGGAAGAGGGGCCCAAGAAAGCTGGTTAATATTCAAGGATCACTTCCTCCAGCCTCAGGAGCGATCTGTCTAAAAAAAGAGGAAGTCCAAGAAAGAGTTCAGTAAAAAATGCCGGGAAGCCCACACTGATGACCAACTTGGCCTAACAGAAGCTGTCCCTGCCCATGGAATGAATTTGGAACTCAGTATTTAAGGTTTCTTCCAATCCAAACCATTCCATGATCTAGCTCCATGGATGACTAAAGTGAGTAACTGCATAATTATATTTCTGTAGATGTATATACATACAGAAATATGTATATATATTTCTATTATATTTCTCCACTGTTCCCCTTTCCTGGGTTATCTCCAGTCTGCCTTGTCCATTGCTCAGACTTTGTGCTCCACTAGCACAAAGCACAGTACCCAAGGTGATGTTTGTTCACAGATATCCTCTGTATGGATACATTTTACAGCTCCCTTGTTCTGTCGGAATTTGGATGTGATATTGATTTAAAAACTTGAAGGAGAGAGAACTCATCTTAGAGTGTATCCAAACTTGTGTTTAGCCTTACTCGCTGCTTTTAGTGTTAGGCAGAACTGTCAGTAGGGTTTTTATGGGACTGGTTATACCCCAAAAATATAAGCATTCTTATGGTTTATTGTAGCGGCGGCAGAGCAGCATCTACAGAGTATCAGGATCTGGGGCTCCCAACTTGCAAAATTACTTTGTTTAGTTTACTTTCAACCCAAACTATTCCGTGAGTCTATGGACACTAACAGAACCAAGCACTGTGCAGAGGAGAAGCCCTAAATTAGAAAGCCCTAGGCAGTAATTCAAACAGACTATGGAATTGCTGGACTGGGCAAAAAGGCTGTTAGCCTTGTAAGCTCATCTCATTCATTTTCTTCCTTCCTCTCTGCAGTGCAACTACAATTTCTATCCCCCATGTCATTCTTTACAATATTTTAATGTTTGTTTCCGTGCACTCTAGGCTGTTAATAGATTCTTCCATAGTTGTGATTGCTTGACTTTCATCAGTTTACATTTATTTGTTGATAGTACTTTTTAATCCCTCAGTAGGGGGAAGTAAAAAATCAACAACCACTAAAACCATTTTTTTCAGTTTTATCAAATTGTTCTTTAATCAATGTTGGGCATTTATTCTTTCTTTTAGAGTGCTAAAAAAAATACAGTTTCCTAGCTAGTTTCTTCAAGTTTACCTGAAAAAGACAGGGTAGGGAGGGAAGACAGATCCCCCAAGCTTTATATTTGTATATAGTTATTCAGGTGAAATGAAAATAAGTATTTAGAAAGGAGTGGCAACAGATTTTACAAGGATTAGTGTTTACATCACAGATAAAGCAGAAGACAGACATGGCATGATAAAAAGTGGTCTGAAGTGGGTGTGACTGTGAAGGGGGAAGAAAATTAAAAGTTGAATGATGGTAGAAGAGAAAGTCAGGGAAGGGACTTAAACCAATGAGAAAATGGGTAAAAATAAGTGTACTAGCTTTTGTTGTGAGATGGATGAAGGGGCTATTAAGGATGTCTCCCATATGGAAGAGGGGAGAAGAACAGGCAGGGAACATACACAAGTGCTGTGACTTTGAGAGAAAAGGTTGCAAAGCCTGGGCACGGTCTGTCTTCCTTGAGGTAGGACTGACTTTGATTAGTTCAAGCAACAGGGTAGGACAAAAGGAAGAACAATGCCTATAAAGAGACTAGAGGAACTGGATTAGCACTTCAGGGGGCTCCTTGGAAGTTCAGCAGCAGCCACATGAAAGTTGAATTGGCAAAGACACTTCCCCAAGAAGACATAAGGGCTAAAATACAGGACTGGATGGATCAAGAGTGCAAGATAAATGCACACATCACTGGTGCCAATGTGACTGGGTCCTGATGCACAGGGAAAGGCAGAAGAGTGAAAGCCTGCTGCAATTTCCATGGCAAATAGGAATGGAAAAGGAAGCCTCAGCTGTCAAAAGGGAGAAGTGAAGATGGAGCTGTGAAAGCCAAGGAGAGAAAGTGTTGAGAGGAAAAAGAAAGTTGACAGAGAGAAGACAGAAGTAAGAGACAGGGATAGGTGAAAATATAAAAAAAGACAACATCATTTAGGGAGGCAAAAGTCACGAGAGCGATTTCAGCAGTGTAATGAGAGAAGATAGCAGAACATCAGAATGCAAGACAGTAGAAAAGATGCTTGGAAGTACTCTCAATGTGTGAGTCGTGGTATTAGTCTTGGTGATCTTTGAGCCAAGGAAATGAGGGAAAGTTGTGATTATTGAGACTAACAGTGTGCACACTACAGGAAAGTTAGTGAAGGCTCTGAAGGACAGAGGGAACAAGACAGGGAAGTGTTATGAGCACGTGAAAGAGAGGTGGTGTGAGTATTAGTATCTGCAGGAATTGGTTTATGCAGTCTTGCACTGTGAAGAGAACTCATAGGAGAGAGCTTGCTAGCAGAGGTAGGGAAGATGTTTTCAGAGACTTTTCCTGCCTCTGTCTGAAACCTGATGGATGTGCATGGGTCCTTCAGCATCAAGGCTGGTTCTCAGACAAACCAGCAAGATGAAAGGGAATAAATAACCATAAGGAGAGAGAGTTACAGGAAAGAAGGGAAAGATTTTGGTTGAGAAATATGGAACCATCTAATTAGCCTAATTGGCATCTATCATCTACCGTTTCCTACAGCATCACCACTTCTCAGTATCCACTGTCCCAAAAGTCTGTGTAATGACAAGTGGGATTCAGGTCACTTGACAGACTGGCATCTGTACCTGCTGACTTCTAAGCTTATCCCTGTCTCTCTTTTGTCAAAGATGAGAAGCAGGAAACGAAAAACCAGTTTTCATAGTTGGGATCAGCAGAGATGAGCACATCATTTGCATTTTACTTCATTAACGTGGCCTAGCTCAGCAGGCAAAGTCCAGAATACTGATAAAAGATTCTGTACCTAAAAAAATAGGGTCAGTGACTGTAAAACATTTTTCCCCCTAAAGTAAATGAGGCACTGTTGGCAGGGGGACTTTAGTGGGTGTGTCATATTACATTTCAGTCAGGAAATACAGATGTAGGTTGGACCAAAAAGGCTCCTGATATTCCACTATGGAAAACTTCTGAAAAAAGAGGTGCAGCTGAGCCCCATGGCTATCACATAACCCTGTTCCTAGCTGGTGTCTGCTGTATTGGGTCTACACATTCTCCCACTGTTTTTAACCTAATCAGCTCACAGAGCTGGCTCTATCCCTGGTTTCTGGCACAGAAACCAGGGATAGACGCTCTGTTATCCCTCTGCAGAAAGAGAGACCTTTTACAGCTTGGATCCTGTAATCTCCCAAAACACAATTGCTCCTCCCTTTATCCCACACTTCCCATTAGCTCAAGCATAGGTTTTTGTCCCTCCCTTCCTATGAAATAGCACTGAGTTACTGAGTACAGAGCATCTCTTCATGGCCCTGGGGTTGTGGAAGCAATTGGGCACATGCGTTGAGGGGTGCTAGCACTGAACATGCCTTACTGAGGCAGCTCAAGGAATATACAGATCTGTGCAAGATAATCAGTAGCTATGTGTTTTTCCTTGCCTGAGGCTTCTGAGCATTCTTAGAGCTGGGGTCAGAGACTTGGAGGCCTTCTGCTCTCCTCCAAATCATAGGAAACTTACTCTTTAGTTGGAGCTGGATCTCACAGCTAAACCAACATGCTACGAGAGGAGGATTGTCTTTTCTGTTGTGCTCAAGCTTTCTGTGCCTCCACGTGCACCCCCAGCCTGTCAGGCCCACAGTAGGATTAGACAGCTCGTCTCACCTCCTCCAGTAATTACCTGCTGCCAAAAGGGGTGATCCCACTCTACCTCCTCCCTAGCCGTGTACCCCAGCACCTTCCCTTCCTGTAGCACTGGAGCTCACCGAGTCTCACAGCAAGGATTTAAGGGGGCCTAATCTGATAGAAAACTAATCCTGACACAGAGGGTGAGCAGTATTTTTGCTGGATTGGCTGGAGGAACCATCCCACCACAGCATGACATGAGCACAACCTGGGGGAGGCAGGACTGCCCCATGTGGTGTCAGAGCTGCCAGAGAGGCTTGGCTGTATCATCACACCATACCCCACAGCACTGAAGGATCCATGCTTAACGCTGCTTCATGCTCTGCATCTGAGAAAATTCTTCCATTCCTCTCTCCTGGACATCAGGCAAACTTGGCAAGACTGATTCGTCCTCCAGCCATCTGACTTTCCAAAGATGCTCCTATTTTGAATGTGAGCAATACATTTTCAGCAAATCTCTTCTTTCTCATCTCTGGAAGGTGTGTGGCATGGGCCTGACAGTTTGGCTTCACATCCACCAGTACATTCAGTAACTCATCGATTTCTTAACTTGAATCAAAATACAAAAATTTACACATAGGCACAGTCCCCAGATTGTCACAGACAGGCATGCTGAAGAATTTACATATTGACCCAGAGGATGTGTTAATTTGTTCCTGATTATATTGGCTCTAATACCAGAACAGGGATAAGCAGGTACTGAATTGAGATTAATTTATGCCTATTTTATATTGAACTGACATATGTTTCAATTTCCAAGACTATGTTAAAAATTAAAATGTATAAAATATGCCATGTCTTGTATTCTGCTTTATTGCTGTAAAAAAATCAGGTGTTTTAACCCTTTGAATAAATTTCCTTTAGAAAATTTTTCTCACTCTCTATTCTGGCTTGCAGTGATCCTGCATTGATGTATTTTGTTCTGGGTGTCTTCCTCTTTTTCTTTTCCTTCATGCTTTGTCTGTTGGCACAGAACTAAACCCAAATTTCATAAATGTGTATCCATGGCTAAACAGCCAACTTACTGTCTTTCAACTGTTAATTTTTAATTTTGTGGATCTTGTCTCTGTAATCTCAGACAAGAAAAGTTAAAAGTATTGCACAGTCTAGTCTTCTGCAGTGTATTTATATTGTGCATGAACATAATAATTTTACTTGGATCCAAAATAGATCTAAGATAGAAAACATGATAGAATATTTGTGAAACGAGAATTCTGTCTTCAAATATGGTAATTAAAAGCACATTTGTGAAAGTAAAGGTGTTCTGTTGTGTTGGTTTATATCATAATGCTATAATACCTGTACGATACAACACAACTACTTTTGTAATCCTTTGATTTGATTTTTTTTAAACTTTAAATAGTATAACAAATCTTCTGAGTAAATAAGTGTGCAGACAGAAACTTTACATCATTAACATAGGCTTCTAAACATAGCACTATATATTCTTTTGGAAAGGAAAATAGACAACTGTTCTCTAATCAACACCTTTTAACTCTGTTTATTTGCTTGGAGAGATACTCATATCTCTACAGAAAAGAGCCTCCTCGTCTCCAAGGAAGTTATGCTATCACTGTGTCACACAGGAAACCTTGGGCTATGGGGCCTTGGCATCATGGCAAAGTGGACATATTTCAGACCAACACAGAAATTTGCTCAGTGACTAATTTTACGTGACTAAATGTGTGGGTTTTTTTCATAGGATGACAGGTATGTTTAAATAGCGGTCTGCAGAGGCACTGCTGCACACTTCGCTGCTTGTGGCCACCTCAGCAGGTGCTAGGTGACTTAGAGTGACTTCTACTCTCTCGCTTGCAGTAGCTCAGACAGCTTTGAATGAATCACAGGATTCCAAGAATTGGAAACAAACCTCGTCATGTGGGCAACCTGCAGCACAGGAGCTGTCAGAACAATGCGGTGACTAAGGAAGCTGATGTGATCCCTGGATGTAGAGTACCTTCCGTGGGAGTAGAGAGGTGATATTACAGTAACATTAAGGGAAGAGTGTGTCTTGTTCTGGTGCCCACGCTTGAGAAAAATTATGTTGACAATTTAGGCTTCACAAAGGAGCAATAAGAGTTACATGATATCTAAGCAAAGCTGATTTATGGCAAAAGACTTACAATCAGTCTCTGTAGTTTATTGAAAAGGAGACTAAGAGGAAACCTGGTGATGAATAGCAGGTTGTGGAGGTTCTTAACTGGAAGGCACTCTGACATCCTACAGACAAAACCATAGCCACAATCCATGGCAGGTGAAAGCTAGAAATAAAGTGGATAGAGTAGTTAATGGTAAAGATCAATTAACTTCCTCACAGTATTGTGCTTGGATCATATTCTGGCTCAACAGCCACAGGAGCCCTTTTAATCATGATGGCAAAGGTGTCATGAAATGTGTGCATGAGTAATTGAGATGAAATGTGTGTAAATAGGGCCTAATGAAACTTCCTTCACAGAACTTGAAAGTGCTGACCATGATATCTGCACTTGAATCGCTCTTAAAGGAGGATTGTACAAATCAAGGTCTCTTTTGCTGCTATGGCCAATTCCAAGAGACACTGCTTATGGCCTTCCCAAAAGCACGACTGTCTTGTGTTCCTTCCTGTGCCATCTCTGCCATATTAGCCCACAAAGCAATAAGTCATTCATCTTCAAATTCCTCCTCAATGCTGGATTCAGGGAAAAATACTCCTGTGCTTCTCTCCCATTAAAATCAATGAGTTTTCAGGCTGTTGAAAGGTAAACATTTAGGCTTTTTTGAATGCAGCAAGTAGCCTACTGATTGTGTCTAGATAAAGAGCCGTGGGGATCATTCTTTCATTTCTTTGACTTCACACCAGTTTATTTCATGTTGTCTACTTAGATGCTAAGTGCTTTAAAGTGCAAATTGTCATTTCTATGGATGTAACGTTTAGCACAGCTGAAGCCTGTCTTGATTGGGAGTTCTAGATGCAACCTGAATGCAGATAATAGAAATTTATAATAAGACTTGAATTACTGCTTAGTTTGCCATGCTGTATAGTTTGACATCAGTGCTGCTTTTTCACTGTGAGCATTTACAGAAGTTAGAGTCTTTCCAAGAGGACTCATCAAATGCTATGGTAGAAGAATTTTGTGCTTTGTCTCATAGAAAGCATTTCCAGAAGTGGACCGTTTCTCTTCTGTGATCATGTGCTCAAGAAGAAGAAAGAAGAGCAGAAGAAATCAGTATTTGCTTATCAACAACTAATCTGAATCTAGGTAAGGACTGAAATGAAAATTTAAAATACGAACAACTTTTAGCTTATATGGGCACTCACCAGGTCCTTGGGTGCCTGCCCTCAGCTCTCTGTACATAGCTCTAGTTGCTAGCAGGGCCTGGTTGAAATTCAAAACAGTTTCAGCATTGTTGCTGTCTCTTCCAGTGGATTCTGTCCATACACTCAGCTGGTGGGAGGGACAGAGGAGCAAAACACGCAGAAAGGACCAAATGTTTTACTAACACATGCTAGGCTATTCAGCAAAATGCTATGGTTGCGGGGGCCTGACACTGGACAAGCATTGGGATTCCCAGTGTCCTGACACGGAGCACCCTGTCAGGAAACAGAGACATCTTTTTTTGTTAGTGTTAGAAGCAAGAGGAGCAGACAGCGCTTGAAAACCACAGTTCAGCTGGGGCTCAGTGCTGCGCAGCAGCGGAAGCACGTGGAAATATTGTGGCTGACTCATCCATAATTCATCTGGCATCCCAAGGAACGTGTGCACTGGAGCGGATCCCTGGTGCTCCTGGGAGGGAGTGGCCTCCTACCTCGGCACGACGTGGGCAGCAACCAACCCTCTTTGACCCAGGTAACCCTGCAGTGCCCATGAGAGGGGCTGCTCCCCCTCCTGCAGCACAGGGCCAGGAGAGTTCTCCAGGAGACTGGCGCTTCATGAGGATGCTGCTGTGGGCAAGGGTCAGTGACGGAGCTGGCCCCACACCCTGGGAGAACATGTGCAATAACTTTGTTGGAAAATATACCAGTTTAAAAATTTTGTAAAACTTTTAACTTTGTATTTTTGTCTCTCTAGTTGGGTTTGACTTAACTTTGCTTTGGGGAAGGGAATTTTCTTTAGTTTATTTAGGAGATATAGCATCAGTCTGAGGAGATGGGCTTAGCATATGGACAGACTGGGAGTAGCCCAAAGATACCCAGAAAGATAAAGGCCATCAATGGAACATTAACAGAACATCGGTGGCCATCTCCAAACATCCACCCCAGAGCATCTCTGACAGAATTGGAGACATCTCGCTGGGAAAGGACTGATAAGCAAATTGAAAAATGAAGATCTAATTTACATCGGAGGCAAGGGGGATTTGGATCCAATGGGAAATTGAACTCTGGGGGTTGCTCAACTCTGAACCAATGAACTTTGAAACAATGCATCTCTGTGGGTTTTGACTGTATAAAATTTGAGGGAAAATCCTGTAAAAGGTGTGCATCATAGAATGATTCTCTCTGCACACCTGGGCTATGTGTGGATGAGATGATTTCTGTGGTACACCCTGGCCAGAACAACATCCTGGCCAGATAATAAAGCAATGCCTTGACTCTCTAACATTAAAAATGTTGTTGGAGGGTTTTTGTTTTTCCCACAGGTTTGGTGACAACTTGACAAATCCATCCCAGCCCATTCAGTATTTGGACCTTCATAGCTATGCGTGTGTGACGTAAAGCCTGCTTTGAGTGACTCTGCTCTTGGCATACAACCTCCTGCTGGGCTGGGTTTCCAAGTGCTGCTGACAAAGGGCTGGCCAGGTGTTACTAAACTTTAATGATCTGTTCAGGTAGAACCCAAAAGGTAGGCAGCTGCAACCCAGGGCAAAATAGTTTTTAAATCTGACCTTCAGCTTGGAGGTAGCTAAGCAACATATTCCATATTGAGGGATTTCAGTCACATGGTGAGGTTATTTTGAAAGTATGACTGGCCTGAAGAGACAAGAAGAAAGTCTTGAGGGCTGTTTGAAAGAAAAACAGAAGAAACAGCATGAATATCAGAGACTGTGACTTGCAGTTGTGTGCAGTAGCCTAAACTCCTCTGAGTTTGCAAGATAATCTTATGGAAAAGCATGATGATAAGTATGAAGAAAAAATTAAAGGCATGAGAGACAAATGAAAGTAGATGTTAATTACTTTAGCTCCATCCATGCATTCCTTCTACTGCCAAGGGCTGAAGGAGGTAACTTCTCCAGGACTGACTGTTTCCACTGATTTTCTGACAGGATGAATGAAGTTGAGAGTACTCAAAATACCAGATCTACAAAATAAGCTTGTGAGAAACCTATCAAACCTTAGTCCTGGGGCTGTGTGGTCATCCACACAGCCTGGGCAGAGTAAAGAGCTGAAGTGCATGTGTACAAAGTAGTTCCCAGTACAAGGGCCTCGGGATGTCAGCCGGGTTGCAGAGGCCCTAAGGCACCCGTAGATAAAGAGGGCTGTATGCCATAATTCTTGCCACGGTGGTTAACTTCCAGCTGAATGCTCTATCGGCAAGAGCATGGAAAAACTTCATGAAACAAGATTCAGAATGCACTAGCTAGAACACACAAGTCAAATACATCAGTTACATTCAGTGTCTGCAAATGTATATCTATTTTACTTCCGGAAACTGTGGATAATTTCAGGCAATTATCTTTCCAGGGCTGTAGCCATTTTTGCTACCCTTGATCATCTTTAAAAAAAAGAAAAACAAAAAACCAAAGTAAAACAAAAAAACATTTCAAAAACCTGAACAGAGACCTAATATAGAAAATGAGGCATGTTCTTGTAGTAGTAGGCATAAAAGTCAGAGGCAGATGAGGCAAAGGGCTAGCGGGAGGGGGGTTCCCCTCCTATCTCCCCTTGATTAAGAGTAAGGGGTTTAGGGTCGAGGTGTTCGGGAGGGGGAGAGGGAGGAGAGGAACAGCCGTTACAGAACTTCTTTCGCTGGCTTATAAAGGGGTTAGGTTAACCAATAAGGAGAGAGGGAAAGGGTGGGGATAAGCATACAGAACCAATAATTACAAATAAGGGTGGAGTACAATTCAAAGTAACCAATAATATATATAACAGAACAGAGCTTGCTGGAAGAGAGGGCAGAGTCAGAGCC
>VZRL01002353.1:45150-58662 GCA_013397895.1 Origma solitaria | reverse complement strand
CCGGCCCCGCCCCACCGGCAGCGGCCGCGGCGGGCGGCGGAGGCAGCCCGGGGGGCTGGCCCGCCACATGTTCTAATAATAAAAACTTTGCTTGGCCAAAGCAAAGGTCCTTTACTACATGATGCTTAATCTCACACATGCCTCCATGGTTATTTTCTTGTCTTGAATCTAATTACTTCACAGTATTTCAGTTTGTTATATGTATTTTCATTTTGTGTTCTGCCACTGTTCCCGAGAGCACTCTTCATTGCACAATTCTCTATATTATTTATTTTGAAGCAGCTTCTAGGATAAAGAATTAGTCCTGGGATTTATTCACAGTTTTGACATTGGCCAGCTGGGTGACTTCTGGCCAAGTCGCTGCACCTCTTCACCACTGTTTTCCCAGCAGGAAGCGTAGGGTAATAACCCTTTCCGAAATCACATGGAGCTCTACAGATGAAGTGCTGTACAGTCCTTGTTTACAGCAATGATTTCAGTGATGCAGCAGACTTACGTACAGAATTTTCCTTTGTTTTGTTTTGGTTTTAACAGATGAAAACGCGAAGACCAACACCTGTCAAAGTGCTTATAAACCTAAAACAGAACTGGCAGAAACTGACGATCATTGAGTGTTTCTTTTCCTCAGCCTGTTTAAAAAGGGGCACAACAGTAACAGAGACAAGCTTTTAAATTAGATGTTTGTGACCTATTTGGAACATGTACAATCAGTGCAGATTTTGTTCCTTGTTTTGAATTTTTCTCTTAAGGTGGCCTCTGGAGGAACAAATAAAACATTTCTTATACCTGTAACTATGAGCACCCTTGGTGCAGCCAGGAAGGGATGCTGCTTAAATTGCAGCAGCCCCAGGACATGGTAGGGAAGAGCTGCCTAAATTTGAAAGCCTCACTGTGACATGTTTCGGTCCAGCCTGGGAGTTCACTTAACTCCACACAGAAGGTGTGTCAAATTATGAAAGGTTCCTGTAGTGTCTCTGCCTCTTCAAAAAAGTGCCCAACAGCCAGATTAAATTTGTCTTCCAGTGACTTTCATGTCCTCAGATAGAGGAGTCTCTAAAGAGATGCAACAGGCAAGTAATTTGGCTAGAAATGCATCTGTTAATTTTAAAACATGTTTCCTCTTTCACTCTTTTGCATGATCTTCTCTTAAAAAAAAAAGTAAATTAGTACTAAAACCATTTTATTACAGAGCATCAACTACTGGAAAGATTCTTTATAACATACACAGTCACAATCCTGTAATAGTCTTCTACAGTAATCAGCGCATCTTTATTTGAAGTTCACTTTTGGAGTTCAACTATGTATCAAAAAAATCCCCTCAAAGTGGAATATTGGCTTGCCTTTTCTTCGTTACCTCATCTTTATTTCCTCATTTGTACATGGCACAGTTCAAACACTGTGTGCCCCTTCATAGGAAAGCTCTCTGCTCCTGCTCGGAGACGGGGTCCTGGCTTTGATACCTGATACGCTATGCACCAATGTGAAGCTTGATTTATCAGTGAAAATCCAAGGGAGTTCAAAATCCTACTAGTACAAAAGAGACTGGACAATCAGGGACAAGGACTGTTGTTGTGGAGCTGCTGGTCAGGGATTTTTGCAGTATTAGAGTTGATGGTGTGTCCATCATCTGAGCCCTAGTAAACAAAGGCAAAACTGTCCAGCATTATTTTGGTGTTTATTTCAAGTGTATCCTCTTGCAGTGCCAAAGTCAAGTCAGGAATCTGTTGATTTTGTAACTGAAGTACTGTGGGTTAAATTGTTCTCCTTACTACTTCATAATTGTGGGAGAAAAACATGTTAGTGGATCAGAATTGTGCACCACAACAATGAATGTAACTCTCATCTGAGACACAGGATATGAGAAAGAGGAATCAAACTGTAGTCAGCTGAGGTCATCTCTTCTACCAGGCACACAAGTTCCTCTAGGAGGATGTTATCCAACCCTTGAAACCTAGTTGGGATATTTCTTCCTGTAGAGCTACACCTGTAATGTATGCAGGGTGCAGATATTTTACCACAGTCAAACCATTTGCAGCTTGGTTACACTTTGTTGTGTTCTTGGCAGCATTGAAGGAGAATGATTTAGTGAATTTCTTTCATGTATGTGTTTGTAAAAGGCACAGTACTGGATGTTCGACATCACTGAGGAGCCAAAATAAATATACTGTGGTAATGACCTTCAGGATGTGGAAGAGAATGTTCTATCACTTAATGATAAGTAAATAAATAGAATAGCAATTCTGGCCTTGTTAATTCAACAATGTCATTAACTTTAATACAGTGGTAGACACCTGGCTCCTTCTTACCATGCTTTTAACATTCTGTGCTAAGCATTGAACCTGTACAGTCCTTTCTTGTCAGTTAAAAATTAAAGTTCATTCTTATACAGACTCAGAAACTATAAAGGGTTTTGATAAAATACATTATTAATTCTAGTGGTACAAAGCCTTTGCTCCTCTTCCCACCTTCCCCTGATTTTAGGACCCATATTAAAAGGAAGCAGAGTTATCTTGCAGGAAGTGTTGATGCCCATCTTCAGGACACCCATTGAAAAGATGTTGCTGGATATGTAATCATTAGCATCCATTTCTTCAGAAATGCAAAGAACCCTTGGTTTCCAGAGCCAGAAAGCATAAGCTCAGATAACCATCACTTGGCACTTCTCGCTAGCCAATTTTTCACTGCTGCTTTCACACACATTTGTCACTGGCGGTTCATTAATGAGGAATGGTCAGTTTCTTGTTACAGCAGGGGGGTGCCCTAAACTTTTCCTGCTGTGCTGCTCCAACAGTGTTTGCTGGGTTTCTTTTCAGTTCACATTAATCCCACCTGAGCCAATACTGAGCTGTAAGAAAATACCTGACCAAGGAACATCTAAAAGATTTGTGTGGCTCCATTTATATTCTCTGTGAGGAGACATGGTTATAATACTTCCTTTTTCTGCAGTTTTCACTGTGATTCAACATTCCTGTACATAAGACTGTGCCACTTTATGGATTGTGCTTCCATTTAAGTTGACAGAAAACTTGTATTAAAAGTTTGAAAGAGAAGTTGCTGCCTTCTCTGCTATTAATAGTATTGCTGCTTTATATAACTTCATGATTCCCATACAGTGGATAAATTATAACAGACAAATAAGCATCTCTGCCCACAAGGAACTTTTACTTCTGCATAAAAAGAGCTTAAAAGATACACAGCAGGAAAGTTCAATGCAGAAAACAGACTGAGGTTTGGAGGGCCGAGAGAAAATGCTGCAAATAAGTAGCAAGTCTGCAAAAGGTCAAATCTTATTCTAGAGATGAGGAACAGTCAACAGAATTAGGGCCAGCATTAACGTCTCATCATACCTACAGAAATTCCTGGATGAGCAGTGACAATTGAGATGTCAAGAACAGAGAAGAGGCTATTTTTCTCATAAAGTGCTTAATTTTCCAAGTGCATTTCCTCTTGCCCAAGCTTTGTCTCACTTCTTCCTATGAGCCAAGGATGACATGTCACTGAGTCACATCTCACTTCAGCTGCATTGCATCTTCAGCAGCTTTTGTCCCCACCTCTTCAGCATTTTTGCCAGTGCTACCTCCTGTTCTCCCTGCTCTGGCACAAAGCTCAGGCAGGGCAGAGGGACAGGGAGCTTGCCCATACCCAATGCCACTCTTTCTCCTGGGCCACCTGCATGCCACGCTGGGCTTCACACACAGCTTGGCTTTGTGGTGACCAGAGTGCTGGGGGGCACCTAACAGCTCATATGGGACCCACAGGGGCCAGGTAAAGACCCTTGTGCTGAATTGCATCAAATAAAGGATTTCCTCTGCAGGCAGAGGATTTGGAGAATAAAAGCATGATTCAAATAATATGCGGTCTCTAGAAGCCAAATATGTACTACAAGAAATTGCTGAGAGCAAACACCTCCCCCTCTCCCCCCAAATTATATTATTTAAAAGGGCATAGCTTAAAATTTACCATACAGGGAGTTTAATGTAAATATCTCATGACTGTAAAAATATTGTAAGACATTATAAAGGTTTCAAAGTCAAGCATCCATAATAGTTAAAAACATGATAATTTGGATGAAGCTTTGCAGCTTTAATTCCTTCTGAATGCACTTGCATCCTGGTAGTCTTCATTTGTATGATCACATGTAACTTTTTAAGGAACACAGAATGCTTGATTAAGCTGAAACTGGTTCATATGTTTTTGTCAAATGTGCTGGAATGGGAGGGATGTCTCCAGGCGCCTTTCTTTCTCCATTAACTGCTGACACAGCTGAGGTGAGAAGTTAGGTGAGAAGCTCAACACACTGGTCAGTGAAGTGATTCATGCTTCTGGTGCTGACACAGAGCACTCTTACTGGGAGTACTACATTTGTTCCCAGCAAATTTCACCACCAGCTGATCCACAACCAACACAAGCCTTGCACAGAGAGAAACTGTCGTGCTTGATGGCTCCTGGTATGCTCCTACAGCATGTCACTCACTGGCTAAGAAGCCTGGGTGGCTCAGAAACCTTACATCAATCAAAAACTGAAACACGTCTCTTTGTGCACCAGTTTGTACCTTTCTGCAGTATGGTAACAACTTTTGAAAATGCATTTTCAGGTTCTTCATTTTAGCATGGACCCTAAAGTTGTTGCAAACAAGAAAAATCTAACTTAATTAATCTAAAGATGGGATTAGCATCGCTCTCATTAATGAACTGGTTCTCCAATACAACTTCATGCTACTGGTCAGTGTCAGAGGGATTGACCTTCCCTACAGCATTGGGCCTCCTACAGATTGCACCTTTGGAAGGGTGAGTTCAGAGCAGGGGATGAACACTATGGGTCATATTAATTTAATATGGCACTCCAGTAAATGCCTGAGTTGCTACAACTGTGCTCTCACCAAGCCCGGCAGCTGAGTGCAAAGCACTACACAAAAGGAGTGTTTGCATTCACAGAGTTTTCTCAGAGTTGCTTGGCACATCAACAAGGTAACATACCCACTAGAAGAAATAAGGACTCCCTAACATGAGGGCACAATATATTCACTAGAAGAAATAAGGAGTCTCTAACAAGCAAGTTTATCCTAGATCTCCTAATCACAGACCATTAATATTAAGTAAAACACTTGTTTATCAAAAAGTTCCTTTAATTACCAAGAAGAAGCCAAATGTGACAAATCCGTTACAACACTGAATTGTTATTTTACTGCAAACTTCATGTTTTAAAATAAATTCCTCTCTACCATGAGACTTAACTTATTAAAACCTGGGAGGACAGGCAGTATTTGCCTATTAAAAAGCATTATTATGCACTAATTACCTTAAGAAACAGAAAAGTGAACTGAAGGTAGCAATATACAATGGAGAGCTATTTTGAGATGGAGAAGATTCGCTGTCCACACTTTTCCTCAACCGTCCTCAAAATATACCAAATATATTAGATGTGAGGGAACTTACATATACAGACTACTGTTTGTTTCTCTCCAAAGCTCTAACATGGAGAAGAAGGCTGTCAGGTCAAATTACGTGTTGCTGATTTTTATTATTTCATTGCAAATCCTTCAACATTTTTTTTTCCTCAGGGGTCAAAGTCAAGAGACTGCAGTAAGAATCCCGCCTTTAATATTTTTTTAAGCAAGCTTTTAATTTTTCTTAAAATATCTTTTCATATTTACAAAGCTTGTAAATATGAAAAGAAAGTATCCTAAAAACTCATAAAACAGATGGCAAATAACCAACCACCTACCTATCTTCTCGAAATGTCTTATTTTTAAGAAAATGGGCTTCTAAGCCAATTTCATTTGTGGGTGGGCATTGACTCATGAGTTTTGAACACTTACTGTGGCAATGTAAATCTAGATCAAAACTTAAATTCTGTTTCACAAAAAAGCTTGGAAAAATTTTAAAGCAACAGAAGTGCTGGTATTCCATTTAATTTTCAGACTATACAAATTAAATATGTATTTTCAAATCACTCAAGGATTCCCTGGAATTGCTGCTAGTCAAAACACAAGAGAAACCTGTTAGTGTCTCAGTCACAGGAGGTTTAATGAAGAGTTTAAGCAAGCGCCTGTCAGGAATGCTCATGGCATAGCAGGTCCAGCCATGGAGGGGAGAGGAGGTCAGATATTCCCTCAGTTTTTCTCAGCTTTTTGATTCCCAGAAAGGAATTATTATAGAGACACTTCACAGGGGGCCAGTGCCATGAGGCTGTAACAAATCAATGATGATACTGTGGTTTTTATATACAGAAGATCTTAATATCATATCCTAGATTATCCTCACATAGGTAAGCTCATAAGGTAAGATAAAAGAAGCTGTCATGTAGATAAGATTCAGTCATTTTCAAGCTGATTAAACAATATTGTTGATGATAGAGGTTAGCATAGGTCTGGCTTGGCAAACAACAATAATTGCTGATCATAATAATAATAATATGTACTAGAACAGGAAGCTACTCTTCCTCCAAGCTTCTGAGCATATACACTGCAATCATGACAGCATACATAATGGCAAGCTAATCTTAAAAACAATCACCTGCAAAATCATGACCTTGTTTGAAATATTTTAATTGCTCTGTCATGCAAGTATTCTCCAAGGTTACCATGACTGAACAAAGTCAGAAAAATACTTTGCATTTTGTCAGACAATGTGCTTCATAGACACATGTTTTTATACTCTTGAAATAAAAGAAGGCAACTGTCTGTACATCCTACAGACTTCTTGTATATTCAACATATTCCATAAATCATAACATAATGATTTGTCTTGTAGAATAAAATGCTACAATATAAAATGGCAGTGGGTTTTCAGGATTTCAGATTTCAGCAGATTCAGGATTCGATGCTAACTTGTTTCCCTGGAACAGATGTGAAAGAGGCAAACTACAGATTGGAAGGAGTGGGAGCAGCTACAATAGCTGAGGCTTATTGGAACATTGTGTTTTCACCTGACAATTTCACATCATTGAAGTCCATTTAAAATCTACTTTTGCCACTAAGATTAACATGTGGAGCATTTGAATTTGTATGTGTGGCAGATGCAGAGAGGAAAAAAATAGTTTCTCATATGTAAGCATCTCTTTTACTAAAAAGCCAAGTGAGCTAAAGAAAAAAGCAAGATGAAACTCTATCTGTGTGCAATTCCTGGAGCCTTACTCATCTCACTTCCTGATTCTTCTTTTTGGCCTCCTTTCCCTTAGGGCCCTCCCACCTCTATAAACACCATAACAATAATTATCGCGTCAGTGGAGACTTAAACATTCTTGACATCCTAACATCTAACAAGTACAGGACATTTCACAAAGGCCTAGCTTGGCTTTCAAGAAGTGGGTCAGCTTGACACATCCCATGTGTTTCTGAAAGCCTGCAGTCTTTGAGCTTGCTCATCTATGGTAATGGGCACCCTACCAATGCACGGGCTGGAAACAAAACACTGCCTGGTCTGCCAGGGGAGCTTTAAATTGTTTACCGAAAGCACGTAACTCTTAAATTTCCATCCTAAACGTCAAATAGAGGATGTCTTATGGTGCCTGGTCACACAGCAGTTTCCAAACTCGGCAGTTTTGTGACCCACCTGCCCCCCGGTAGCTAAAAGGGTGCTGGAATTCCTCCAGTCGTGCGCAGGAGTCAGGCTGCTGATGTGCCCAGCCAGAGTAAGACAAAAGGGGGCACAGAGTGTTTCCATCCATTAGTCCAAGATGGCTGCATGGTGAGCTCTTCTTTCATTTCATCTCCTCCTGTCCTTCAGCCTCACTTCATTTGGTCATATAGCACAACAGGATTTTTCAGTCCTGGCTGATCTGGCAAAACATACTCTTTCCCCATAGAAATTCTGGCCACTGTGGGGTTTTTTTAGTCACCCTTCAGTAGCTGTCCTTATATTTCAACATTTAAATCATGCCAATCTGCTTCCACCCTCGGCAGAAATTCATGATGACTCAGAAATGGATCTTGTCCTGCTAGCTGAAAATCACTTCTCTAATAGTGCTATGGTTTGATACCTGTTTTCACAAAGGGAATAAACCAATGTGTCTCATCATATTTTCTATCCTGCCCCACATAAATTTGTGCTGTTCATAAGACACATTCTATTCAGCTTGGAGGGCATTTTATTTTTGTGCACATTTTGACATTTTAGTTAGAATACAATGCTTGTAGCGCCCAGGCGCCCAGTGGAGATTATAAAATCTTCTATTTATGATCTAGTCCAATGAACAGATTTTCAGTTTTCCTTAAACTGACTTTTAATATTAACAAAGTAAAAACCCCTCCATTCTATGCACCAGAAAATGATCCAAAATAATTGTTCTTCAGCATGGAAAGAGGATATGTGAATAGTAACTTTGGAAGAAAAGCATGAAGTTAGCTACAAATAAACTCTCTAAACTCATTAACAATATGCAAAGAAATAATTTTAAAATTTGGACTGCAGAAATTAAATTTGGTGAGATTTTTTATAAGGACTGAATCATACTTCTATAAAACTTGGCGTGCCTGTAGATCACAGTGCTCATGTACAGACCAGAAAGGCAAGAACAAAGAGAACAAGCCTGATCCTGCTGTGTATACATGCTGATGTTCAAGTACCAAAACTAAATAAATATAGATATATATCTATATCTCTCCCTATATATTGTATATATATATTTAAATACCACAACTGAAGAATTGGCAAACAAGTGAGATTTCTAATCGCTCTTGCTCTAAGATAGCACAGGCAGAGTTGAGTCATACAACAAAATTATTTCTATTAGCGGATTGCTCAGCTTTATCAAAGCAGAAGCAACCGTGCCATTGGTGAACACCAATATAGTAATACAGTAAATTGCAACTGGATTACCATTTGATTCAACAAAGTTAATAGGTGATGATGACCTATAATTCATATGTGATTCATTTTGGCAAGTCTTCCATTTGTCAGTTCATCAAGCCTATCATATATATAAGCAATTACATCAGCAGGTGAAAAAAAACAGTCCAAAGAGAAAAGGGCTCAGCAAAAAAATCCTCCAGGTAGTTTGAAGAGATCTATCCTTCATACTGTTCAAATATCATCGCCTACTTCTTAGTGGTTTTATTTTCTTGCTAGGACCAGTAATTCAGCTCAGTAGGTACAATAATAAATAACACACTGCTGATTTCCAAGCAGCTTCTAGAAGCAGGGAAAATTTATTCCAAAACAGTTACAAAGAAACTACGCACTGGAAAAACTTAACTGCGAGGAATACTAAACAAAGAATAGCAAACAGTTACCATCACTACAAACGGGAGATATTACATTTCGGAGAAGTGGCTGGAAATGTATCAGGCTGGCAGCCCTAGCACACACACTAAATTCATCAGCAACTAGGAGGCTTGGTCTTGCAGCGGGGTCAAAGGACACATACAGAAATAGACTTCCAAGGAGAATCCTGCCTCTGTTTCTTGATGACAGCCAGAATGCTATCGGCATCACTGGCACAGACGGCCATAGCCCACTTACTCACTCTTAATGAAAACACAGAGAGCAGACAACACAGGATCCAGGAGCTAATTTATCCTCTGCGACATCGAGGCTGTGCACAAAACTCGATTGTGAGAAGAAAATGTGCTTCCTTGATGTGCCATGAGGACAGCTTTTTTCTTACTGGTGCTGCCTGAAGGGTGCCAGTCGGGGGGTGCTCTCCCCTCTCCTCTGGCTCTGGATTCCCCAAGGAGAGTGATGGGTGTACTGACAGTGAGCTCATGCCTATGCAGCATGCCTGCTGGGAGGATACCGCTCCAGGACTGATGGAGTGATCACCTGCATTCACTTTAAAACCCATGTTCAACATGTTGACTCCCTATTGATAGGCTCAACAAGAGACCAAACAAATACCCTCAGTGCCTGGAATACTTGGATTGCATTTTCTTTGGTTGAAATGGTCACTAAAAGTAAACATAAATGAAAATCAAGCATACAGAAGAGAACGTTTGCATTTGAATGTTGAAATTAGGTTTAACAAAAGGGGGAGGGCTTTGCTTTCTGCAAAGCGAAATAATTTCTAGCTGATCCATCTACAGAAATTCTTTGAAAATGTCAAAAAAAAACCACCCCAAAAAAACCAAAGATTTTGGTGGGCTAGTCAATGTTTTACAGTGTTTCAAAAGGCCTTTGATTAAATCTCTAAGCCAGAGAGGACTCAAGCAGCTAAGTAATCTCTGGGCAAAAAGAAAAGTACAATCATGGTTCAAAAACTGGAGATGGAAAACAAAGAGCAGAATTGAACTGTGAGTTTCTGCGATGGCAGAAGGTTAACGCCAGCCAGCTTTGGGGCTCTGCAGCAAGTCTCATATTGCTGCTGTATTTACCATTGCTCTAGAAAGAGGGCTGTATTGTGAGATGGCAACATTTGCAGCTGTCATAATTATTTCAGCTAAGCAAGACAAGAGGGGACTGTGATGATGAGGAAGTGCTAACGAAACAGAATGCACCGTGTAATGGTGAATTAAGTTCAACACTAAAAATGCAAAACAACACACATTAAGGAGGAACACGAGTACATGTTTTAAAATCTGACAAGCATTTATATCAACCAGAAAGTAGAAACTGGGCATTTATGTAAATATCTCTGTAAATATCTCTAATCCTCATGAAGCTGTAGTCAGAAAACAGGTCAGTAGAACACAGGAGGAATAAGTAACATACTGGTTAACACTAAGTACTAGAATACCTCTACAAAACCACTGGCGCAGTGTGCAGTCTATCCTTATTTAGAAAAAGTGATGTGGATGTGTTTGTCTAGGGGCATATTTTGGAGAAGAGATTTTCACAAAAAGCAATGTTCTGTTACACTTGGATTATTTATCCTCAGAAGGTGGCAAAAGATGCAATAAAAGCAACCACAGTAGCAAAGTAGAGAATAATGTCAAGAAGTAAGTGCAGAAACACCTGCTCTCCTGTCTTACTGTTCAAGAAACAGGAACCTGATGGTGGCAATCTCAAAATGGGTGACATGAAGCATTTTGGCACAAATGATAAAAGTGAGACACGACTGAGGAAGTACGTATTGCAGCAAATTTATTGACACTCACAAAACAGTTAAGACAGATCTACATTTACGAACACAACAAATATCTTTCCCAATGTCTATAGTTAGCTAAATACTGTATTCTTTAATAAATGAAAATTACTAAGCTTCAGGGTTTACAATAACCTCTAGATATTAGAAAGCAAACTTACATATAGTGGGAGATAGCCTACCAGTGCCAGGGTAATTGACCCTCAGGCATGGTTCAGCATGTGTTTCGACATCCATCCTAGGCACTTCTACTCTTGTACAGTTTGCAGCTCCTCTTGATAGGGTATTTTTAGATAACTGCATTTTGTCCAGTCATAAATGCTGTTAGACATCACGAATCAGTCTCATGTGACAGGGTATTTTGGTAACTATGGGTGAGAAATGTTTAGCTTCATACAAGCCTTTGCAAGTGTCACACCTGCATTACCTCACATGCCACTTCACACAGATGAAGCATAATTAACCTCCTCTATTTCCTGCTTCTGTGCCCATTCTCTAACACACTGGCAGCTGGAAAGGGGTTTGTGAAGTGATCAACATTTCAGGTTCATAGAATCACAGGATCACAGAATTGTTAGGGTTGGAAGAGATCATCCAGTCCAACTTTCTTGCAAGGCACGGTCACCTAAAGCAGGTGACACAGGAACATGTCCAGGTGTGTTTGGAATGTCTCCAGAGAGGAAGATTCCACAACTTCCCCAGGCAGCCTGTTCCAGTGCTCTGCCACCCTCAATGTAAAGTTCTTCCTCTTGTTCAGATGAAACTTCTGTTTTAATTTATGGCCCTTAGTCCTCATCCTGTTGCTGGGCACCACTGAAAAGAGTTTGTCACCATCCCCTTGGCACCTGCCTTTGAGATACTTATATGCATTAATGAGATGCCCTCTCAGTCTTCTACTCTCCAGATCAAACAGGCCTAGCCCCCGCAGTTTCTCCTAAGAGAAGTATTGCCAGACCCCTCATCATCTTTGTGGTCTCTGCCGAACCCTCTCCAGAAGCTCCTTGTTTTTCTTGTACTGAGGAGCCCACAACTGGACACAGGTTCTAGACCTGCCAGTGACATTCCTTTCCTTTTCTGATGTTTTCCAAGGCAAGCTTGCCAACCTGTAAACCATTTCTCTTTCACTGCTGCCATGTGAATATATTAGTGTGGGCAACCACTGAATAACCAACACCATTAAGTACAAACAAAACCACCCTGCAACACACAAACCAAAGAAGGAAAACAGGCACTGAACAAAACCCCCTCAGAAACCCTGCACTGCTCCTCCTGTCCTCCTGAGCTGAGGCATTCCCAAGCTTTTCCTCCTTTGGGAAATGCTCTCAGTGGCATTTCCCCTTACAAGCTGTAGTGCTGGACACGAGGTGTGGGCAGCAGACCCGTGCTGTGCCCGTCAGAAGGTACCACACACCAGCCTGTCTCCATCTGTTTTTCCCCACCCATCATCCCCAATGGCAGCAAAGCCCACTGCAATGCCTCCTTCTCCTTCTTCTCCAACTTAATGTTATGACCCACACCTGAAGGCAGGGTAACTGAGGTTCTCGATAATAGATGACTTGGGGTGGATTACAGTGAAATGACACTGAATGACTGGTGTTTACATATATACATATATATATATATACCCCCACATACATACGTAATGTGCGTAGTTTATGTTCTTTTGTAAAAATTGTAATTTGATCCACCACTGCTTGTGGGTCATGCCAACTGTTATGAGCCCAGGTGATAGTAGGAGGAAAAGGGTCAGCATTATGGCTGTTTAATTTCATCAGGCAGGGACAATCCCCACTGGACTCACCCCAGATGGTCATTCCTTTTGAACTGGTCATTAACCCACTGAGGGCTAGTGTCTTTCTCCCCCATTACCCCTCTGAGCGTCAGCTTGACTTTGCCTCAGAAAAAACCTTTCAACAGGTCCAAGTTATGCCAGAGAACTTTTCAACAGGTCTGATGTTCCCAGGTAAATACCAAGAGGAGAATTATCATCACAGCGCCATGACCAGCGACAGGACTCGAGGAAATGGCATGAAGCTGAGTCAGTGGAGGTTTAGGGCAGACATCAGGAAAAGGCTCTTCACCCACGGGGTGGCTGAGCACTGGAACAGGCTCCCCATGGAAGTGGTCACAGCACCAGGCCTGACAAGAGTTCAAGAAGCATCTGAACAAAGCTCTTCAGCAGCATATTCTGATTCCATGATAATTTCATAACGAGGGGACAGTCACCATTTGACTGGCCCTTAGCAGTAACACCCTTCAGTAACCCACTGAGGGGCAGTGTCCCTTTCCCCACTACCCTTGGGGGAGGTCTGTCACACTTCCTCCTGGAGAAAAGCCGGCGGCAGATCCGGGTCACGCCGGAGAGCCTTACAGCAGCTTCGGGCCGTACGGAGCGCTCCAGCAGCAGATCCCAGGGAACCTGCCGCCGCCGACAGCCCAATGGCCCCGGGACCCCATCCCGCTCCGTCCCCACGCCGCTCCCTTCCCTCCGC
>VZRL01002353.1:0-44349 GCA_013397895.1 Origma solitaria | reverse complement strand
AGAACAACCTGCGGGTGCACTACAAAGGTGAGGAGGGGCGGCCCGGGCCGCCGCGACACCCCCTGTGCCACCCCGGGGCCGGGGGCTGCCTGACCCTTCCGTCGGGCAGTGGGCACAGGACTAACAATAACAGGAAATAACACACGCTCCTCTCCCTCCTTCTTCCCTGTTTTCCGATCCCCTAAATTTCCCCCGGCAGCGTGGAGAGAAGGGTCTTGTTTTTCCTTATTTCAGGTTTATTTTTCTCTCCTTTCCCCTCCCCCCCTCGTTTCTGTCGCCGTGCGGGGAAAGGGGGGGGACGCAAGGGGCCGCCCCCGCCTCCTTATGCTTCTGGAGTGGGCATTATGTAAACTCTGAGACTTCCTCCGCGGATTCAGGTATCGCCAGAACGTTTGGGTCGGAGGCAGGAGAATAAAGGACGCTCGGCATGACGTGTCCTGTTTATGGTAATGAGCGAGAAAAAGAAGTGGCTGCTTTTTTTTTTCCGCCCTCTCGAGAAGAGCAAGGGTTAAATGGAGTTAAGAGCAGCAAACGTTAAGCTATTGAACACGGAAATGACGGGAGGGGAAAGCACTGAGAAAAACACGGTTTATTTTTAAACTGTGAAAAAAATTACTTTAAAGTCACTGGTAATAGTCTTGCCTAACTATTGCACTGAGTGATTTGAAAGACAATGGGACTTATATTAATAAAAGTGACTATAACTTTCTGCCTAGACGTTTCACAGTTAAAGTTACAGATTTTCAAATAAAAGGTAAAAAACAGAGTATGCTTTTGTATTAAAAAAATAAGTGAAGTGGTGTTAGAAGAAAAACTTGTGTTGATGGTTATGAAATGTCATAAAACCTGGAAACAAGCGTACACTCTGATCTGAAAAAACACAGACACATCTGGTGTTCTAGGCCCAAAGTCCTAAAGTAGAAGTGTTGTGGATTCAAAATCACTTCAGAGTTGGCTGTGAAGAACTGGATCTTTTGTTGGTCTGTAGTCAGATGAACGTAGTGGCAGGGGAAAAAAACAACCGTGCAATTACCCTTTCTCCGAGTTTGCAGTGGAGAAATTCAGGGGAAATCTCGATAAACATGTTACTGTTTAATCAGAGGAGGAAAACGGCAACACAAACACATGGCAGGATTTGGCTGCCATGAAAGGATTAAATGTACTCCGGGAGACTTTTTTTTTAGTAGAGAGGCTTTATTATTACATACAAAATACTCTGTTAAAAATGCTAAGTTTAATGTACCGCACAAAGATAATAAAGGAGCCTGATGACTATAGAGCAGGTTTCTGGGAGGCACTGAGTGATTTAAGGATGGGCAATTTAATACTCAACTCTGAATTTCCTGGCTTTTGTTCAGAGTTTTATGATCTTGTATTTTTAGAAACATTTTGTATTTACTGGTGCTTAGTGGCCGTGGGTTGGTTGGTTGGTTTGTTGGTTTTTTTTCCTAAGATGATCATAGCTTTGTGCCTGTCAAGTCCTTCTGCTGGTGTGTTTTGTTTTGACCAACTTCTTTTGCTCATGAGCTAGAATTTAGAGGTCGAATCCTTCTGATCTGTCAGTGTAATTGCAGAAGTATATTTTCAGGCTTTCCTAGTGCTGTCCCTGTTTTTCCTCACTTATGTCCTTTGCCATAGTGTTAAAAAAAATAAAATCATTGCCTCAAAGAAATTACAGAAGTCATAAAGCACAGTTAGTAGGTTATAACAATGAAATACCTTTACTCTAGCTCTTAAATAATGGTAAGCTGAAGCTTCCTAGGTTAGCCCAGAGGACTCTGAAAAGGGAAGGTGCCAATATAACATGTCTATGCTTTTCTTTTTCCTAAGTGCAGATGGGAGTAAATGGCTTCTTAAGTGGCCCATCTTTTCTTCCGGGTAATTTAATGAAGGTGGCTCTTAGGGCAGCTCCATGTTTATGTTACCAACCTGGCACCTGGAGTTGCTAACTGGGCTAAGCAGTGAATGGTATCAGGGCAATTCTACCTGAGAACCAGGGGGGAAGTATGCTGAAACATCCCTAACTTGTCTGCCTCTTGGATCCTTCAGCCGTAAGAATACAATAAAAGTGAAGAAAATGAGGTTCAATGAGGAGAATAAGGGAAGATAGCAAGTAAGAATGTGCTTAGCGCTGTGAAATAGTGTTTCTGCAAATCAGTTCTTGAAAGCATTCACAGTATCTTCTTTTGTAATATTGGCACTTTCAGTGCTTCTGAACTTACCTAAGAGTAGTGGAAGAATGGTGAATGTTTTTGTTGAAAGGAAATATGAATCATATGTTGAGCAGGGATAAAGAACTGTTGTATTCTTGACCAAAATACTCAAGGAAAAAGATAGATTTTTCCAAAGAAGCCAGTAACCTAAAGCACTTCTTACTATTTTCTGTTATTGTAGGTGCACAGTACAGTTACATTTTCTCTTCTGCCTCTGTAGATTTCTGAATATAAAACTGTTTTTCTGGAGTAATTTCTTCCTGTTCTGTGACTGACAGGAGGCAGAAAGTATTGACATCAGTGCTTTGCCTTCAGCTTGGATGTGTTTGGGATACTGAAAAAATAGGTAGAGAGGAACAATCAGAGCAAAAGCTTTCAAAGTTATTTTTCATATAGTTAGCTTCATAATTTAAATGTGCTGATGTATTATTACGAGGTGTGATATTTTTGTTTCATTGGTTTGTGAGAGGAATGATGGTACTCTCTATGTAATTTTTGAAGATTCATTTTCTTGCTTACTAGAGGACAACTTATATGGAAACACGAACTGCAGTAGATGTCTCTTTCTACCCATTGGAGCTGTGATGTTTTATGTACTGCATTTCTGGACCTGAAGATTTTTGCAAGCATCCTACAGAGTGCTTAAAAATGAAAATGCCACAAAACCAGGCATTGATCACGTGGTGGAGGTTTTAAAAAAGAGGAATATAGTCTAGCATCAGAATAAAAACTCTTTAAATTTTGTTAAGGTCAACAAAATGCAAGAGTCAGTGCTTTTTTGTGTGTTATCTCTCAGAATCATAGTGTTACTTAAAAAAGGATAGGCAAATTTACAAGGGAAGGTGGTTTTGTTTAGCAGATGGGGCTAATTTCTTTCTGCAGCAAACCCTTCTGTTCTAGTTTTACAAATTCTGGTTCTTGATTAGGTAGCTTTGTCAAAATCTGGATATGAAATACATATACAATGGCATCAGTGATACTGTAAATATTTGAAAGACTATACCTAGAGTATTTTTGTTTTTCACATGGACAGACATACATTTTTGTGTTGCTGCTAGTTAGCTGTGCAAGCTAATAGAAAGCTAACAGTGCCTTGCTGCCTGTTGTTTGCAGTGTATCTTTGTGAGGGAGACAATGAAAAACAGTATCAGAAAACAAAAATTGATGTCATTTCACTTCATTATAATATTTACATCTCTTAGCCGTAGGTAAGTGGTAAAGAAAACGTAAATGCATGCTGCATGTAAAGTAGTTGCTGCCCAAAATTACATAGCTAGTAAGGCAAGACGTCTTTTAAAATATTCCTACATATTTCTAAAATAATCAGAATTAACACATAGATCCTGTTGAAAAACAAGGATTTCATAAATGCTGTATGTAATATGAAATATTCACTAGACAGACAAGTTAGGTTTCCAGCAGATAGTGATCTATACTATGTAGTATAAGGAGATAAAAACACAGACTCAGTGCAGATTTGTAACCATGGAAGAAACGATATACAGAATTAGGTAAACAGACTAAATAATTCATGCTAAAATCATGGAAACTCCTATAGAAACTTCACTTAAATTAGTCTTGTGATGATTGTCCAAAAAAGCTGAAGAAAGTTATGCAATTTTGAGTAAGCTGCCATTGCATGAACTTTTTCTAATGTATCACAGGCCAGAAAATCTTAGCCAGACATTTGTTTACAGTGCAGTTGCCTTTGAACTGTCTGTAGTGCCAAACAAATAAACAAAACAAACTGTTTTTCAGTGCAAACTATGGATTCCATTTTCTGCTGGAAACTGAAGAAGATTCTATACTATTAGTTTTGTGTTGTCACTCAGTGATACGAGGATGGTGTCAATTTTTCTGGTAGAAAACACTCAGGGTACATTGAGTACGATTTGCCTGCTTTGGACACCCTTCTAGCTCTGAGATGTCTTGCTTTTTTTAAACTGGGGAAAAAGTTAAAGTCAAATTAGTAATTTGTGTCTTTTGTTTTGTATTTTTCTTAGAATCATAGAGTCATTTAGTTTGGAAAAGAGCTCTAGGAACACTGAGTCCAACCACAAATTCAGCATTGCTAAGTCCACCACTAAACCATGTCCCCAAGTGCCACATCTACAGGTTTTGTAAATACCTCCAGGGATGGTGACTCAGCCACTTCCCTGGGCAGCCTGTTCCATTCTTGTCTCGGTGAAACTTTCCTAATGAATTCAACAGAAGATTAGGCTTTGATTATCTTATTTTTGGCAGTGTGAGCAAGCCATTGAACCACCTGTTGGAAATAACTGCAGTTCAGCTTATGTAAACTTCATTTAAGGATTTAAACTGGATAAACATGCTTACTTTTGTCTGGGTAGGTGCTCCCATAGACTTCATTTGAACTATTTGGTTTATATGCATGATACACTTAGATTTAGGTGCAAAGATTATCTGTTTTGAAAGCAGAGACGGCTTCTCTGAACATGTTTTTATCTGAATTAACTTTTTTCCAAGAAGATGGAATTTAAATTTAGATTAATTTCAGTATAATTTTGCTACAGGAGTGGTGAGACTGCTTTTACTAAAAATCATTAGTGTGAATGCTTAAAAAATGAAATAAAACATGGTCAACTCATGGTTGGTAAACACTTCTAATGAAAGCCCAAGTGAAAACAGTTCTGGTAATGGAACTTACATATGATCTGGTTTACAGTGTAAAGTTGAGATTTCCTAGACCTGTTTTCCCTACTCTGCCACAGTGCATCTGTTTGCAGAGTTCTCTTTTTAATGCTGAAAATCTTTAGTGTTAAATAAGACATACTTCAAAACTGTTCTTTTAAATACTCAGCTTATAGCTTGCAACTAGAAAGAAGTCTGTTTTGAGGAAACATTGGGTGGTATTTGTGTGATCCACTTCAGGTGTTTGGAACCTCAGATTCAGGAGTTCCGAGTTGGGTGTCGAAGTTCTTTTTTATTCACAAGCAAGGAAGTGAGGATTCAGGTTACCAAAGAATGTGGCAGCAGTATAAGATATCTAGCTAATGGGCCACTCAGCTCAAGAGTCTCATTGGTGACAGTGGTTGTGAGTGCCTGTGAAAAAAATCTGAAAACATGTTGGGCATAAATGGTGTATGTGTTTTTCCCTTCTGGGTTTCCAGCCATTTTAAACTGAAGGACATTCTGAACTCAAGGCAGTGTCTCAATTAACTTCTGTTCTAGAAGCTTGCGCAGTGTCCTCTTAAACACTGACATCTGTAGCATCCTTTGGTAAGAAATTTTGCAGTTCAGCTAACTGTTCAGTTAAGAGCCTCTTTCTTGCTTTAAAGCAGGGTGATAAACTAGGATCTCTTGACTCCACACATAATTCAGTGTAGCTTGGTGGTACTGAAAGACTCAACTACCATGTTTACACAGTGTAGAGGTATTTGGAATATTGGAAAGTAGGTAACTACTTGATGATGTGAAGTCTTAAACATATTAATTGTATGTAAGTGCAAATAAAAGTATGCTCAAGTAGTAAAACGGGATTCATAGGAGATTATGTCAAAAGGACAGCAGTTCTAAATTTAAGGTGTCTTCTGTTTTAATGGGTTGAATGCAGTTTTGGGCTCTGACTTCCCCAAGCAAGTTTGGCAATACTGGTAAGGTATCCTGTTACTTCTGCCCCTATGTTGACCTCTTATTTGCAGTGTAACAGCTGTGTGTGGCTGTGTTGGGAACTGGATCAGGGAACTGATCTGCTGCTTAAAAAAATCTGGTAGGTTTCTTAAAGCCCGATCAGCTAATCAATCTGGTTCCTGTTATGTCCTTGCAAATAAATGCCTGGATTGGGGAGGAGGTGGGAGAAGGGGAGTTTCGGGAAGAGGTGCTTAGAGTACCTTAAATAGGTATTGTTTCCAAACACTTACATTGTGATTTCACAAAGCTAAGTCTGCTGGGTAATAGATTTACATTTTCAATAATATTTGGCTGGTTCCTACTGCTTTAGTCTTTTCTATGTGGAAGACTTTCCCAAATAAGGAGAATGACTCAGACTGAAACTACACAGATTGTCAAGTGCATAGAGTAACCAAGGGAACTTCTTCGCAGTCTATTTTAAAGTAAAAACCTGAAGACATTTAAAAAGAAAGTATTTTTCCTTCTCCCCACCTTCCCCTAGTGCATTGTTTAATCAGACCTTTTTGAATTTGAGGGATATCCTAGGAGTTTAATTTTCTGCCCTTTTAGCAGAAGGATTTCTGCGTACTTGGGCATAGTAATCTAATTTATAATAGCTAAATAGTGATCTACCAGCATTTGAAAACCAAGCAAACCCATGGAAGCTCTAGGATTATGTACTTAGTTATTACCCTGGTTGTCACAGCCTGAGGAAATAACTTAAAAATAGTGAACAATGAAACATACTGTGTATGGAGGAGTAAATTACTGTTTTTTCCTCATGTGAGATGTCAGAAATCAACATGCAGAAGGTAGGCAGTAAGTTTAACGTTGTAAAACCTGTGAGGTGATGGAAGGATCTCTATACAAAATGTTTAGTAATACTAATGACACACTGAAGCGAGCAGTGGATTTGCACCCTGAAAAGAAAGGTGGTCGGCCAGTTGCCTTTATGTAGTAGCAGATTGGGGTGAACCATTGACATGAGAAGAAACTTGGTAGGTTAAACCTAATGTCATGGGTGTAGAATTTGTGGTGTGCTAGTAAAGTTTTGATTGCAGGTGTGGCCATGGTGAGAGTTCTCCCTGGCTGAGCATGTGCCGTTTGTTAGGAGCTGGTGGGCGCTGGCTCTACAGACTGATAAGCGCTGACACTCTATGAATGCTAGCACAAGGCAGTGCTGTGCTCAGAGGTTCTGTACAGGTCAGTCCCAGACCCTCTGTCCTTAGAGGTTTTGTACTGCAGGCCAGCTGGGCCTGATCTTTCTGCCTGCCTATGCTGTCATTCTCCTGCAGTTACTTTTTTGCTGTGTGACCTGACTTGCTGCACGTGAGACATGATTAATCTGAGCCTGAGCAGTAATGCCAGTGTTAATGCTCCTGGAAGGAGTGTGTTTGGTTGTGAGATTTTTGCATATGCAGATCAATTGCTATGCAGGTGCAGTAGGCCTCCCTGTCTGGACTGGAAATGACAGCTGGAGTGCTGCAGCACAAGTGATTTGTACAGCACACTCAAAACAGGCAGCTCTATTCATCATGCTACAGATCCACATGAAGAGTAGGCACAGCATCTGCATGCATTATTCTTATGGCGGTGGCAGTGTCACTGGTTACCACCTTACTGAACTACTTTACCTCTTGCCGGGATCCAGTATACTTTCCATCTTGTTCTTTAAATTTTTTTAAAACCATGTCCAATGGCCCCATGCATGACTGTCACACAAAAGTTGAGGAATTTGTATGTACCTGAAGACACTGTGCTTGCTTGCGCGGGTTGTTGCCGAAACAAGTCATCCAGTCAAAAGCCTGCTTCCAAGTTGCCTTTGGAAAGGGCTGTGAAGAGGATGACACATTCAGAAGGTTAGTCTTAGTGGAGTGCAAGTGGCTCTTGGGTCTAGGTTGAAAATCCCGAGAGTAGACAAGTGCTGACGTTGGACATTCTTGTGGCAGGGCTAATGCATAGTGAGCCTGATAAGAAAAGGAGTAGGAGCTGCATGAGCTCAGTTGCAGGCTGTAAGGCATAATGCTGTCCTGAAACAACATTCAGAACATGGAAATTAATTAGGAATAGTATGTTCTGTGTAATGACTGATGCTCATTCTGGAGGATGTTAGAATTAAAGTATCTTCAATAGCTTGTAGATTCAGAAGTACTAAGCATTAGATTAAACTCTCTTACATCATGTTTCAGTCTATAAAAATGAGTGAGCCCTGTTCATTTGAGAAATCATGCAGTTCTTTCAAACACTGGTGGCCTTTTGTCAATTCTGTTACTTAAGAGTGGTGAAACGTTTTCCTGGTTTCCCTTCAAATAATTGTAGGACCTTTTTGGAATACTATATCCAGAACTTCTCATAGCATGCTTAGTTGCAATACAGGTGCTTACAACACAAATAAAACATTGAAAGAAAATATTCCAGCATAAAAACCAGGCTGATTAGAATCTTGTATATTGTCTGCTCATTGCATAAGCCTTTTGTTTTGAGTAGTTGGCGTGCATACCTTTGAGTCACCTTCTGCAATTAACTAAAATACTTTTTTTTTGTCTCTTGAATGCTCTTGTTTTTCAGGTCATGGAAAAACTCCAAAAGATGCTGCTTCTGTTCGAGCTACACATCCTATACCTGCAGCCTGTGGCATATACTATTTTGAAGTTAAAATTGTCAGTAAGGGAAGAGATGGGTAAGCAGAGTGCATTATTAATTATTTCTTGAAATACTGCCTCACATCATCTTTCAGTCAACAGATGTCTTTGGTATTGAAACTTATTTTCATATTTTACCACTTTATGTAGCTTGATTCCTTGTTCTTGAGAAGTTGCACTCTTATATTTGGTTGTTTTAAGAGAGTTGATTATGGTATTTATTGTCCAAATATCAGTGTACACAATAAATACAGCATCATCTCATTTTTTCTTGACAAAGAATTTACGGTTTGAATGACCAGTTTGACCCTGCTTGAGGTCAAGCACCTTTAAAGGTGTTGGGTTTTGGCTGTGTGGATTTACAGACTTCTATGTAATTTTTAGGGTGTGTAGCAGACTAACTTACTAAGTGTGATCTTTTCATGGATGTCATCTCAGTTTTGAAACAGACAGTTATTCTTAAGGCTACTTGTTGATGAACAGTAATAAGAATACAGGGAAATGTTCTGAATAGGTGCCTGGGAATTTGTTACCCTATGGAAAGAATAAGAATTGATGAGTAAGAAGCTGCTGCTTCCCATAATCCATCTGAATTATGAATCTGTTGAAGCACAAGTGATACATGCTTTTAAGTCTACTGAGGCAGATAGAATCTCACCTGGGAAAGTCTTGAAGTGCTAATGAAACCTTTGCTAGAACACCTTAATTCCTTTTCATCTTTTGCTGGTTTTGGTGGAGGATGTTAATTCTGATACACTGTAGGACTGCTTTCTAATGTACTGTAGTATATTCTGTGGTTCTGCTTCAGGGTTCTAGTCAGGAGTGACTGTCCCTGTTCTAGGTACTGGACAAGCATGTTGCAGGTTTTGACGCCCTGTTTTGAAAATACATCTTGAGAGAAAAGAGCTATGGATGAAATTCAGTACCTTTGTCTTTTCTTTGTCTTGCTGCAGTTTGTTTCTTTTGTTTTCCCAGCATCTTGTAAGCCTTCTGTAAGTCAGAAACAGTATTCAGACTTTTTTCCTTGTATTGTTGCATAGAGATATTTTTAAGAAATAGCCTCTCAATACTGCTGCAGCTTTGTAAGGGTATTTATGAGTTTGTTGTTATTTCTGTTCTCAAAAGTTATCCCTGGGAGTGTTCTTTGCTATGAGAAACTTACATCCAGAGCTACTTTGTCACACTGTGAAGACCTAATTATTTTTAAATTGAGATGGTAGAAATTAGTTTTTCAAGTAACATTCTGCTACCAATTTTAGGAACAACTTTAATTTTGAGGGTGTGTGTGGGTTTTCTTGGTTTTTTTGGTTTTGGTTTTTTTTAATTTTAGGAACATTCTTTAAAAATTACCCTGCTGTTATGGGTTAAGGAGAGGTTCTTACTGTGACTTGCTAGTGATGTGTCTCTTTTTGAAATAGGTTTCTGCCTACTTAGTTTGGAAGCTAGCTTTTTTGAAGTGATGGATTTCAAAAAGTGTCCCTGCATGTGTGTGTGTCATTTTACATAGATCCTCTAACACTTCACGTTTGATACGGTGTGTTGGATTTTAGTAATTTGTAATTCAGTAGACCACTCAAAGTGGTCTGCAAAAGTGGGAAAACATCACTGAGTAAAGTTTTTCAAGATTTTGTCCTTTAAATGGTTACTTGTGAGATGTACATAGCTAGGACTTGTGAAGTTGCCTGCTGAGCTTGCTTAAGAAATGGAGGGGTACTTTTCTCAGTTAATGATAATACATACTGTCTCATCCTTGCTTCAGCCTTGTGACCTTTATTTAGTGTCACTTTATGAAACATTAGCCGCATAATGAACTGAGATGTTAATTTATTTTTTCATTGTATAAGATAGTATGTAGCTGGGAAATACTGTACACACAGCCAAAGCAAAATGTAGTTTGGCTGATAAAGGCCAGGAGTCAACATGTGGAACCTCACTGGATTTTAAGTGTGTATCTCTAGACCATGTTTTCAGGTCCCAGAGGTCTTTGATGAGATGCAGGATGAATCTCTTACAGTTCAGTGTTACCTTGCATTCAAACTAATAAATTTTTCTGTAATAAGTAAACTGGGGAATTTAATGCAGAGAAATAGGACTATAGAAACCAGTTTGCACCTGTTTAGATTTATTAGTTCTTTTTCATTGCCCGTTGTGTTTCACCTGACTTGCTCCAGGTACATTTTTACCTTTTTTTTTTCTTGTCATCTGGTAATGGGAGCAGAGTTCAGGAAGACCAGATCTGTAGAAGACGAGCATGTAAGTAATAGGGTCATTTAGCTAAAATGCCTTACTTGCAAAATCACGCGTTCTCAGTGTCTGAGCCTAGCTGTGGAAGCAGTACAGCTGTATTTTATAGTACTGTTTAAAATAAATCCTAGACTACCCGAGGCAACTCAGATATCTATCTGTAAGCTGAAGTACAGCTTCCAACGTTCATAAATGTCAGTGGATAATTTAGTGGTGTTTGTTTGGAGTTCCCTTTGGTAGCAGCCTTTACTACTTCTATTTATTTTTTTTAATAAACTCAACTTAAAGTATTTAGTCCATGTACTATATTGTATGAGTATGTCTAACAGCATTCTTTCTTGTGTGCTCTACTTAGCATGACTTGCCTGAAATCATCAAAAAACCTTTACTAAAAACATGCTCTAGGAGACTCATTTTTCATGCTACTGTAGCACTTGAAGGTGCTGCTTCTGGAATGTGATCTTGCATATCTGAAAGTAGCAGGGCAAAAATTATTCTTCTCTGAAGAAGCACAGCTCTTTTTTGTTTAGGGTGTGGATATAGCATGGCTTCTTGTGGCTGGCTGTGTATGAGCACAGCATTGGTTTTGTCACTCTAATGACCTAGGTAATTAAATTCTTTAACATATCTAGGTGGGTAGCTGGCTTGAGTAGAAATTTGAAGGTGTGTAATATGTTACTTTTGCAGAAGTTCGTGACCAGCTTTGAGGGCATTATGAACACACTGAAGAAAATATGAAAAAAACAGGTTTCCTAGAAAGGAAGAACTGGATTGGGAAATTGGTGTTGCAGAGCAGATGAAGAGCAAATTTGCTTTTTGATACCTCCATGTGGTGTGATAGGGTCAGTAACTGATGGTACTGGATGAGAAAAAGGGAAGTGAGAATTAAGTTCAGTAAAAATAGTAAGGTCAAAATATCATTCAAACAAAAACGATCTTGGTATTCGTAGAGTGTTTGGCACAAGGAGTCCTAATGTGCTGCTACAGTACAGATATGTGCAATAATTATCCTAAATGTTTTTGAATTCTTGCTAAAATTCTAACCAATTGTCATATCGCTTTGTAAATATTTCCTGTTGTTCTTTATTTCTTCAGTTTTCTTTGTTTGTTTCATGTTGTCATTTGTAGTCTAAGGGCTTCTATTTATTTATGTTCTCCTTTTATACTCTCTTTTGCTTTGTTGTGTTTGGCTTACGTGGAACATTGTGGATGGTGATGTGAGTGATTGGAGACAGTAACAGTAGAAGGTTGGAAGTGTGGGGGAGCAATACCAAGGTGATGATTAGAAAGGATGGTAGGAAGGGGACTAATAACTAACAGCAAATTATATCAGCATCTCTACTGAAATGTCCAGTTAATATTAAATAAAAGATTTGGCCATGAGATGAAGTAGTCTGTGAACACTCATGGAGTTCATATCCTTTTTCCCAGTTTGTGTCAGCTTCATGGTAAACCTGATTGGATAACTTATTTTCTAAAAGTTGACCTCCAGAGTTTTCATCCAGGTTTGTTCTCCAGTATGGCTGTTTGTATTGCTTCATGAGTATCTATGGCAGCAAAAGAGGAGGAGAAAGTCTGGACTAAGGGGAATGGGAATGCTACTTTTGGTCATGGTACTAGCTTATACCCATTAATTTTAATTTAAATACAGTCTTTTGGCTTTTTAAGTCTTTCACCAGGAGAGACTTGTCTGTTTCTTTCCCAGGGAAAATGAACTTCTGGAAAGAATACTTTTCAGTGTCTTGAATTTCTGTCCATTCTTACTCATTGATTTGTAAATACAATTAATAAGAATGGGCAAATTATAGCAATGCCTTGTACTTCTAGACAGTCTTCAGTGCTTTTAGAACAGCAGAGGAAGATGTATGCTTAAAATGCAAAATCATAGAATCACAGAACGGTTTGGGTTGGAAGGGACCTTAAAGATCATCCAGTTCCAGCCCCCCCAGCAAGGGCAGGGACACCTTTCACTAGACCAGGTTATTCAACACCTCATGCAGCCTGGCCTGGAACACTTCCATTTTTTTTTTAAGAAAAATGGAAACAAGAATTGAGAGTGGTAAACCATCTAGGAGAAACAATGAAAACGAAGTTTAGAAAGGCTGTATTCTTTTAGCGGATAGCACTGAGCTTACGCTTCTGCAAGCATGATTGTTTAGTCTGTGGTGTGGCGGTACTGATGCAGATCTTCATGGCCAGGCTTTATAGTGCATGTGTAAGTTCTGCTAAATGTTCTGCACTGAAATAAAATGTTAGTACAGCAACTCATGCAAGTAATTAGTATGTTTTTGGTAAAGCAGTGTTAATAAGGCTTTAGATGCTTGTTATACTATGGCTGGTTTTTAACACTGGATGTACAATCAGTCATCTGTTGTTTTGGCAGTATCTTGTAGTATGTATTGTGTATGTGATGAAGTAGGTGGTGAAATAAAAAAGAAAAAACTATCCAAAACAGAAATACCATGAGAATTAAGTTTGAGTTTTCATGACACCTATACCTGTGGTGTAGCTTGAACTGTTTTAGAGTGTTTGAGTGAGGTTTGTGAAATACAGAAGCTTTGTTGTCTTCTAGAGCATGTATGTGTAGCTCTTCAAACACAAACCATACTTTTTTATTGCAAGTTGTTTGTGTTGCAGTAAATTGGCTTTTCTTTTAGCACCAAGTATACCCGTTTTCTTGTTCACAATAAAAGCATAAACCAATAAACAATATAAAACATAGTCAGTTGCTGGTTGGTTTGTATTTGTTTTGTACACTGCTAATGTATTGTAGAAACTTTATGCAGTCCTAAGACCTATTTTTATAGTGTTAATATTGCTTCAGCAGTTATTTGTTACAAGAACAGGCATTTGTTCAAACAATATGCAAACTTCACTCAGTCTCTATTTACATATAAGTAGGTCTTGCAGCATTATTAGCAGAGTACTTGTGTATAGAGTAGAATCTGATAACATCTGAAGTATCCTTCTTTCATTAGTGTCTTCATTTGAATTGTAGCAGCTGCAAGAAGAGATCAGGTCATGAATCAGCAAGTATGTCTTTTCTCAAACTGTAGCAGTAATTCATTTTTTACCTGAGTGTATGAGACCAGACATTTGACAGAAGTGAACAGTAACTAAATGTGTGAGTGGATTATTTGAGGTTCATGTTTAACTGGTGAAAAATATTGGAACTGTAACAGGAGTTTTATTTCTTTGTTGGTGTATGCTAGAAATTAAAATTATTTAAAAAGAAAGTCAAGACAATATGTTTAATTTCTTGGTCTCAGCTTCTTGCAAAATCTTCTATGTTACTTCTGAAGTCCATTCGCGTAAGTATAGTGTGTCGATGGTAACTTTACTGTAGCCCACATTTACATGCTACTGTTTCCTATGCAACTATTCTTTTCTGACAGTATCGCCCCCAAAAAGGCTCTAGTGCTTGGGGAGAAGTGTCACCACATGAAATGGCACAACCTCAAAGTGAGAGGGATGCCAGTAAATGAGAATCATTCTAGAAACTTTAGAGGAATCACAAGCGAAATGTTACAGGAGTAACAGTTTTTCGAGCACTATGCAAAATGACTGCGTGATTTATTTTTGGGTTTTCTTCTCTATGCTGAACTGGATTAATCTGAAACCTGGGTTTATCATGTTCAAAATACTGTTTCCTTGGAAATGCTCCATAAAATTAAACTTGTTTTCAATTTGAAATTAAAGACTCAAACCGTCTATGGCATATTTTGAAACATTTGAACAGATTAACATCTCGTTACTTACTGTGATTGTGCGGACGATAAGGATCTTGAATTGGCACTTTTCTACAAAATTTTAATGCAGAGTAACTATATTGAAGATGAAATGTGGGTACCTTTTTAATGTGCCTTATTTCTGGCCTTACAGTGTCATCAAAGACAGTGTAGAAAACTACAGGGGAGCATTATTCAGACTTTTTTGTGTCATTGCAAGTCAGTAATGAGGGCCCTATAGAAGTGCATTGAATCTTTAAATTCCTACATATGGTGCAGTTTTTTGTTTGTCCTCTTTCCAAGACACAAACATAATGATAAAGCAAATTATGCCTCTTCCATAGCTTACATCTTTTCTTCAGTGTTAATTGTACTTTTCTTAAGAGTCAGTGCATTCAAAACATTAGGATGTTTTCAGTTGGCTTATTTATGGGAGTAAACATCTGTTAGTGCTTTGTCTTAGGTTTCCTACCGATATTATCATAACTTAGGTTTTAACACTGTATGGTTGAAATTGCTTTCTTTAAATGTATAGCATGTAGGGAATAGGATACCACCTTGGTTACTTACTTTCTGCAACACCAAAAGAGTTGGTTTTTGGAGCATCATGTAGCAGTTCCGCAGGTTATAATGTCTTCAGTAGCATATGTAGGCACAATGAAAGTCCGAAGAAATTTGACTCTTTGCAGATAGAAGGTGAAATCTTTGTAGTAGGGATTACATATTTATATTTTACATATTATTATGTAAATATCTGCTAAAATATTTTAGTTGTCTTTATAAATACAGTATGGAATTTTTGGTGTTTTGTTTTTGATTTTTTTACTAGAGAAGTGGTTATTTAGTAGTTAAATTTATCTTTAGCCTTTCTGAGGTATCTGTGGTTTGGTATAGTTCTTGAGATTCTGTATTCCTCTCTATGGAATGAACAGGATAGGATATAATTAACCTGAGTGCTGATTTTTATCAACTTTCATATTGAAAGATCTTTCATATACAATCAACACAGTGGCTAAAAGATCTAATGGAACAGTTAGAAATAAAAATCAGAGTTGTGTCTCTTTCTGGGTTTTTTAATTTCTCGATCTTTTAGCATCTGCAGTTCTGTACCATCTCTTACTGCTGTTTTTTCCTTCTGTTGGTCTCTGGCTTTTTTTATTTCTCACAATTAGTCTATTCAGGCAGCCAAGTAGAAACTTTAGGCTCCAGCAAAAATGTAAATTTAGCTCTTTGACTAGAAAGATACTTGAGGAGAAAATAGTTATTGTGAGCTTGCTGCTTCTTAAACATTTCTCTGCAGAGAAGCCTTGACTTTTCAGTATGTGTTACAGGGAAAAGTAGGTATCATAGTGCCTTTATTTTTTGACATTTTCTCTTTTGATTTGTGGTAAAAAACTGAATCTTCAGCAAATTTTAAATTCTGTAGTTTTGAGGTATTCCTAAAGTTTCTGTGTGATTTGTGATTTTAGTAAATGTGCTGAGACTAAAATGGTAACCTGTATCTTAATTGAACTGGATTGGAGCAAGAATAAATACAATTTGAAATGAAAAAACAAGACTGTAAAATGCACTTGCTTTCTTGGTCCTTAATACCAATTTGGCTGCACTTTAAATTGTTTTCCATCTCTAGTCACTTACTCGGTCTCTCATGGGTTGATTTCATGTCTTCCATGAGTGATTGTTTCTTATTTTATGAGCTCCTATAAGCCTTGAGCACTTTAACAGGGTGACGAGTAGCAACAAGTGGGACTGAAATTACTCACAAGGAGGGGCTACTTACTCAAATGGGCCCCAAGCCTCTTTGTTCCATTTGCCTGGGTAAATGATCCTGCCACCACAGCAGCCAGCGATGTGTAGGGGTAGAGAGCTGAGGTGGAGGGACAGTCCTCAGGTATTGAGGGAGGTGGCATCAGAACCACACCATTGTTCACCCTCTCTGGTCTCTCAAACCACACTGTGCCAGGTCCATTTTTTGAAGGTGCTACAGCGTGAATTGAGCATGCTGCTTCCCAAGGACAGATCTTAGGGCCTGACATAGCCACAGACAGGAAGAACAGGTCCACTTAGACTCTCTCCTTTACCAAACCTATTGATGTGACAGGACAGCAAGGAGTGTATCATGAACTGACTTAGAGCATTCTGGGACTGCAGTGCACCTGGGCTGCTTGTTGTGCTGCCCTTCATTTTTATCATAGACTAAGGGAGGAAAACTTAAATGCATAGCTCTGCCACTCTTCTTCTCCTGATCCTGAGGTGCACGAAATGTGAACTTTAAGCAGCAAACAGGAGGACAATTTATGTAATTCTTCTTACTGAAGCAAGTCTTTTTCAGACCCTGACTCTTGACCTAGATATGGGTTAAGTGTCCTAACAAACAAAATAGTCTGTTCGAGTCTGTGTACGTTACAGGTGTGAGGAAGGGGTAAGAAAGTTACATGTAGTGGTTTGACATAAATACAACTCCTGTTACGAAATTTTAGAGCATTTAAAGCTGTCTGTCATGGTACTGTTTTCCCCTTCAATTTATGGTGTACTAACCTCGTTGACCATGAGATTAGCTATCTGTCAACTATAAAAAAAAATAAATTAGCTTAATTGATGAGACTTTAATTCTGCTCACTTCAAACCGTAAGTTGTAGATACTCATTTTGCCTTCTGAAATATGTCTGTAGTAAATGTATTAATTATTTGGAATGTTTTAATCTAATGTCAGTTTCTGTTAATAGCAAGTCTGCTTCCCGAAATGGTAGCTTTTACCATTAATGCTTCGCGTAGTTGTAAGTGAATCCCAGAGGAAAATACGTATTGTTCAGCATCCATATTCTTACTGAGATGGTGTCAGTGCCTAGTGCTTTCTAGTCATTGCCAGTAGGTAAAGGTTCCCTGTTCCCAGCTGTATTAAATACAGTGTGTCTGTGTTTACAGCTGTTACTGGTTTAGAGGAGGTGTGGAAGTTAGGAGATCTGTGGAAGAAAACAGTGGTGATATCAAAATGTTGCCTAGACAATGATTTTCTATCTAGCATTTTACATTTTTGTGTAACCTTAGTCTTGTTACTATGAAAATACTGAAACAAAACTTTGATTGGGATGAAGCATTTTTAACGTGACTTGCACTCAAAAGCTTTTTGCAGTTGGTGGAGTTCTTCAAGTTATCTAAAATTGTTTCTAAGTAAACATCCTTTCTTTAATGAACAAGAGATTTTCAGTCTTTACATGAGTATCCTTCATGTGTCAGAGCCCAGACTATGCTAATAACAATTCTGCTTTTATTATTTAAGACAAAATCATGGAGTTTCCACACTTGTTGCTTTCATTTGGAATTGTTTTGTTGAATCTGCTGCTGCAGTGGTGCCTCAGTAATGTATTTAGCAATGCAGCAAAGACTAATCCTTTTGTTTGTTGCCCTTTGCCTCAGCTCTTCAGTATTTTTAAATGTAGTAGCTGCTATATATGGTTCTGAGGTTCCATTTCATGCTGGTGTGTTGGAGGGAGAGGAAGATAGTATTACTGTACATGAAAAATTATCAGAGGACGGCTTTGTTAGTATCAAACATAGAAGCAGGTAAGATAACTGTTGGAAGTGATCCATAGAAAAAGCAGAATGCCCAGTACACAATTAAGCATATAACTTCAGAGATGTCCTGCTCAGATTCATTCTATGTCAAAACCATTTTAAATAGCAGATTAACCTGCACTTCCAAGTGGAATAGTTGCTTAAAAACTGCATTTTATGAGCTGGGAATACAAAGGTTGTGTTTGTTGACTTAAACTATTTTTTTATTGCTACAGGTGAATATTTTGTTTTCATGCAGTTTATTATTCATAGTTACTTTATTTTGGGCAAGGGACAGTGATGAAAGCCTAGCTTTTAATTTTGCTGTTTCTCTTTTTGTATTCCTGTTATCTTGGTAATGGCATAAATTTTGCTTGAGAAGCAAGCAAAATTGACTTTGCTGACTTCTAATAGTGTTATTTGGGAGTGAGGAAATTCTTCATTTCAGCTTTGCAGTATTTGCTATTAAATTGATAACAATTATAATGGACTGACTTTATTAAAACCACCTTTCGTAAAGCTGGCTTTTGGACATTATTTCAGATTTACTGGTTAGTATAGTACAAATATTTTCCCTTCTTTAGTTTGCCATCAGATTGCCAACAGTTAAGTGCCATTGCTGGTAAATTTCTCAAGGTAACATTCTGCTCTGTGGTCCAGGCCTTTAATGTTTCAGTGTGATCTTTTTTTAAGTGCTGCACAAGGATGCATTTCACTGCAAAAATAATGCAGTGTTGTGTGTATTTTATAAAATTACTCATTCCAGTTTGTCTACAAAACATCATTAGGTATGTTAAAGATGATGAAATTGGTATGTGTATGGCTCTGCCTCTACTTTCAAAATAAGACATGACCTCTGGCTTTCTTTGTTCATGCTTTAAACATTATTCCTAATACCATTATTCTCCATTGATAACCCAGGATGCCAAAAAGAAGAAAGTTGTCCTTACCTTCTGCAGAGACAGGATCTGTCCGTATTAAACCATACATGCTGGGAATTCCTTTTCAGCTCCCTTGTTCTTATGCCACTATTAAATGACCTCTCAGCAGCTTAATTGGTATATGATTATATAGTCAACACAGTATTTCTTGGCATTATTCCATATACATGTGTATTTTGGTAAGAGACAGATGCATTTCTTTTGTTCTTTCATTTGTAGTTACATGGGAATTGGGCTTTCGGCACAGGGTGTGAACATGAACAGACTACCAGGTATGTTTCAGTTACTTACAATGTTTTGTAAAATATGCTTCACCTTTAGTAAGCAGGAGAGTGTAGCATGACACCTCTGTGTTGTATCTGTTACTGGAGTTAGGTAACACTTCCAGCTGAAAAGTTTGACTTTTACTGTACATTTGCTCCTGTACTACTGCAGTCAACTTTTATAAATAACATTAGGCAGATACTTTTTAGCAAACAAATACATTTTAAAATGTTCATTATGTTTCCTGATAAAATGAAACTATAGATTTCTGTGCTCTGTAAACTGGATTTCTAGCAATAAAGATGAGCTACTATGATAAAAACTTTCTGTCAAACGTGGAGGGAACTCTCCTTCTGTCACTTTCTATACCTTTACCTTTCCAGCCTTAATAGTAAGAGTGTGTAGCCTAATTTTAAGTTTTGACTGTTCCATTGCCCTGCATGGTCACGGACATTGTCTAGTTAATAATTGTCTGTAGTATCTCTAAATAGTACTTAAGAAAGTTTTGTGTGTGCATACATAAAATGTTGGGGTTTTAACAGATCTTTAAATGCTTAAAAAATATCCACCCAAAACAAATCAACTGACTTCTTTGAAATTGTCAAAAAACAAAACTGTGTTGAATTGGCCTTCAAACATCTACATTCTGTTACTTGTGCATTCTCACTTTCTTACCCAAATGCTCTGGTAGAGATTCTTATGATGACTGCAAGTCCCAGTTACACTGTGAGCCCAGCTAAGGCTGATGAATTATTAGTGGGTGGCGTTAAGTTTATTCTGAGTATGATTTAGGATGCTATAATTATCAAAGATACTACTAATCAATGTAACTGCAATAATTTGGGGTCGTCTTTAAGTTACTGAAAGGTGCTTAATGTGGTACCACCTGAAACTACTGATGATAAAGATTAAGGGTCTAAGTGTGGAAAATACTTTCAAATTAACCTGCTAGGCAGCAGCTTGACAGAAGAAGTTCAGTATTGAATTGCAGAGAGTGTAGATAGGTGTTTATAAACAAGCACAGACCAAAATTGCTTGCCATGAATTTCACTGAGTAGTGTAACAGTATGAAGCTTCTTAAAGATTCTACAGCTTCTTCACCTGCAAAATCAGCACCATATTTGCATGCATAATGATTTGCTCTTGGCTGTGATTTTCACCTGTATTGCTATTTTTTTTCCTTTTATTTAAAATTTATTTTAATTTTTAGGGGCAGCATAACTAGTGACACTTCAGTCTGGAGATCCTGTTACTATGCAGAGGCTGCTTGCTGCTGAATAGTCATTGAGAATAATCAGGAGTAGAAATATGTTTCCCCAGAGATGCATGTTTGGGTTTTAGCCAGGAAGAATCTGATTATGGCATATGGTAGCAATAGTTCTGCAAAATGAAAGGGAGGACAGGAGAATCTTCACTGCTTTACTGGGACATGTCAGATCTGTATATAGCTTTTCGAATTTCCGCAGTGTAGCTAATTATATTTTTGGTGTTGGTAATTTTGTATGTTTGCTTAAAGAGAAAAATGTGTTATCTGAATTTGCATTACTTGTTATATACTACAAATGGAATTACTTATTCAGCCATTTTGATAAAAGAAGTTGTAATTTAAAAAATAATACAGATTTCCTAGATAAGAAATATTAGAAAGCAGAAAGCTGAGCATAGTAATTAACTGTATTAACCTGGTTAGAATATACCAACTTAGCACAGTCTTTATATAATAATAAAAGGAATGAATAATTTGCAAATGCTTTTGTTCTCTAGGTTGGGATAAACATTCATATGGTTACCATGGAGATGATGGACATTCATTCTGTTCCTCTGGAACGGGACAACCTTACGGCCCAACGTTTACTACAGGCGATGTCATTGGTTGTTGTGTCAACCTTATCAATAACACCTGCTTCTACACAAAGAATGGACACAGCTTGGGTATGGAGAGATGCTGCCCTTCATGACAGCATTGTGTCTTTAAGTCTGTTGTAAATAGGAAACCCTCTTCACATCAGGAGATCAGGAGCCAAGTGTTGGAATAGTTCTTTTGATAGTTTTTTTAAGCTATGAAGTAATTAAAGAACTGGGAAAAATAATTTCTTCTGTGCCATTCGCACTAACATTCCTTGTGAATTTGAGAGGATTCATCATATAGCATCTCATTCCACAGGATCTGCATTAATGAGCTCCACTACTAAATCAACAAATAATGCTTGCTGTTCATAAAATAATAGATGATAAGGGAAGATAAGGAGAATGGATATAGCTAAAATTCATGGCTGTTGTAGGGGGAACACCCAGCCTTCACTAAAACCTTACATTGGATGCATGGTATTTTGAACATATGTTGGAGAACAGTGTCTTTCAGATTCCCAGTCTGGAGTCATTCATAGTTGGGCTAAAGCCATAAATGATACAAGTTGAGCTAAAATTAAGTCCATTAAACTCATACAGTAAATTATAGTATTATGCAACACTGCAAGACAATTTTTGAGTTTGAAGATGTCAGGAGTGGGTCGAGTTAAAAATTTTTATGGAATATCTATTTCAGTTACTTAATGCAATTTAATGAGCAAAGATACAGAGTGTAAAGAAAGAGGAAAAAATTACTTCCTGCATTAAGGAAGGAGTGGGGGCTTGGGAAGAGATCTTGGAATTGTGCTGCGGAAAGCAGGAACTTTGAAGGGATAAAGTTCAAAGAAGACTAAAGTTTTTGTGATGGAGAAATGCTATAAGGAAAGGAGACGGTAGCATGAAATGAAGTAAGAGATTATTGAGATAGGTGTTCTTGAAGTTGCTGTTCCATATTCTTATATTGGCAAACACAGAGGAGGTTTGGAAAAAGGGGGAAGGATTCTTCTCCTAGTCTCCCTGAACAAGACTGACTGTTTGCTCAGGCCCTGAGCAAACACATCTGACTTGGGAGTTTTCCTGCTTCTACTCACAGCAGGGCTTAGGAGTCTCCTGAGGTCAATTCCAAGTAATCACTTTTGTGATTCTATTCTATCATGATTTAATGTCCCTTCTAAATTGAATGAGTCTGTATACCTGGACTCAATACCTTGAGACCTAAGGCAGTGGGACACTTCACCCATGCGCTGGGTAGTTGTTTCTTTTGGCATCCTGTTGCACGATAGGTCCAAGTGGACTATAAAGGGCTTGTGTTTGCCCTAATCTTTAACTGGGTAAAGCTGAGGAAAGTAATCCTACCTTACTCCCTTTTTGAAATGTTCACAATATGCCTGCAGGTAAGTTGAATTATATGATCAACTAAGGAGACACGAGTGTTCTCACTACCCTTACGGTCACAGGAAAGCATGAAAGCATGAAAGAGCTATGAAGGCAAGAGCAGAACCCTCCTTTCCTCTTTTTCAGTGGAAAACTTGAAGCAGACTGGATTAGGCCAACTGTGAAACAACAATGCAAACGATTAAAATCTGTTTTTAGAGGAGAGCAGAATGGCATAGGTGAGGAGAGGCTAATAAAATGTCATCTGTCATAGGCTGGGTCTGACAAACACTTCATGGATTTCAGAAGGAAACCTGACAGCTGTTCTGCTGTCGTGGGCTTTGCTAGCTTGAGTTTCCGACAGAAGATTGATTCTGTGTTGAGTGGAAAAAGAAATCAGAAATTTTGTCTGTCTCACTTAGTTGTTGCTGCTGCTAGATGTCCAGAGTTCCTGTATGTTCATGACTTGGAGGACATTTGTGTTTGTTCTCTGGGCCACATATACGGCCTAGAATGTAGGAAGTCTCTGGCTCAGCCTAGAATTTGATGCTGCAAAAAGGGCTAAGCAATTCTCATGCAAGTGTGAAATCCTGGGTTGCAAAAAAAGCCAAAACCAACCACCCCAAAACCCCCAGCACATACATATCACTTAGTCATAATTTATTTGTCATGAGTAACAGCCTCCATTTTGGAAAAGAGCAAGTTGGATGTCAACATTGCCAAATAGAAAAAGTGGTATAGCTTAGAAAAAGTTAGAGTAAGAGCAGGGAATAAATAAAATTATAGCTTTGAGATATGATGGGAGGAAGTAAAGGAAACAGATTCACTCTGTATGTCATCCTTTTGTCTCAAAGGATGTGGGTGAGGAATCCAGATGCTCTTGAGGCTTGAAATCCTGGTGAAGAATGGAGATTGAAAACAGGGATAGAATTTAGGACAAAATGTTAAGAGCTTTGTTTTCATCTTAAATTTGAAAAGATGGTGATACAAAATAAATAGAAGTTTGAAGGGATAAGTGGATATGAATAATTCTTCATTAAAAAAATACTTGCAACAACAAAGGAAATCCTGAAATACTGTTATTATTTGTTTGTCAGAAGGAGATTACTGATGTTTATTTTTTAACAGAAAGCTTCCCGCCCCCCGAAATTGCCCGAAGTTCCCGAAGTGTATAGAGGTCGTATTTTTCTCTAATCCTGAGACAGCAAAATCACTCCCTTGGTTTTAAGGGTAGATAGATGCTTGTAATTATGTAACAAGATATTATGCTGTCTGTTTGAGAACCAAAGCATGCTGGTGTGGATTAAAGTGAAACATTTGCAAGGCTGGCTTGGAGTATTATAGACATGTGCTGCTTAAGTGAGTACGTATGAAGAAAAGTAATAGCAAACAAGAAAAGACACCTTTAAATCTTGACGTCGCAGCATTGAGGCATGCAAGTGAAAAAGTATTTTCAGATATCCTTACCTTCTTAAATTTAATATGTAGCTAGAACTTTTCATGCTTTCTAATCTGCATATCTGTGTGGTTTGCTAAATCTTACGACCTATTTTGAAAAAATTGAGGGCAATTTAAGTATTTTTGAATGACAATTACTTTTTGCCAACTACTACCCTTTAGTATTTAAAAACATGAATTGTGCCTAAGTGTCATGGATTTCACCATACTTATTTCTGAGACTGTTTGGGTGAGTTTTCTGAACATATAATGATACATTTAAGAAAATGAGGCTAGAATCCAGACACATGGAAATTAATCTTAATTTTCTCTTTATTACAGGCATCGCTTTCACAGATTTACCGGTAAGATAAGTGCATTTTCAAACAGTTTTTGTTTGTGTCATAAAGAGATGTTTCAGGTCACACTAGCATTTACCTTACGCTTGTTGGAATTACAACAGTAATCTTAGTAGCCAATTTAATATCGGGTATTTCTCATCATCATTTCAGTGGTGATTTGTTAATTGAAGCAGAAAGTGTTTTGGTTTTGCACCAATCCTTAAAAGAGGCTTTCCTTTTCAGGTTTTTAACAGGCAGTTCTAGTGAAAGTTCTAGCAGAAAATAATACATGCAAATAGTTATTGCATACTTTGATACATGCAAGACTTACATACAAAGTCAAAGCTGTATTAAACACCGGCATGGTGGATGGCTGCTTGAGACATGGTCACTGTAACTCATTCTTGATGCCTGATTTTCAAAATCTTTGCTTCATAAAATCAATTGTATCAAATTACTTTTTTTTAAAAGAAAGCTGCACATATGTGAAGTCTTGTAGCTTTTGTCAATTAAATTGTGCTTTCCTTAAAACTGGCATCTGTTCCCTATACTACCTGTACGGGCATGATACTGTACTTACTTTGGTTTTTTTTCCTCATCTACTTCATTTGTGATTTAATCTGTGTAAGATGCACTGTGTGATGCATGTCTGTCTGGCCAGCTGCTCCCTTTCTGTGGCCTTAAGAAGCAAGGAGAGATATTAAGGAAAAATGAAGTCAGTAACCCAAGTAGCCTCTTAGTCCTACCACAGGGTCGAGTGTTTTGTGTAGGAAACCACTGCCACTGTCCTGGATCTTTGGGATGCTAGCAGGGCTCCTTGCTAGCACATGGTGCCAGCTCAGGAAAACTGACACTGTAATCTGAAGTATGAAGCTGAACCCCTTCTTGGAATCATTTGTTTCCATCTCATTGCAAGATTTGAGACCTGTGGTTTGTTGATTATTTTAGACCAGGTAACAGTATAAGCCTGTTTATTTAAAAAAGCAAATGGTGTATATGTGAAAATAGAGGCAAGATTGGCTTGGGCATGGTTTGAACAACCAGAGTATTTTTCATTTCACTAGGTTTGCTGGGCTTCAGAGTTCCTACTGACCTTCGTGTTTATAGCTTTTTACTGATAGCTTTAATTTATTTAGCATATAGTTCTGTAGATCAACATACCATTATACCATACCACCGTTGTCTGCAGTGTAATTATGTAGGTATATTTATAAAATAAACTTTAATTTTTTTTTTAACTATCCCCCCCCACAGAAGACCCTAGCAACAAAACCCCATTCACCCAATTGATTGCCTTGCTATTGCTGAGATACTCATTGAATTTAAGAAAATTACTTTTATCCCAACAGGCAGATTTTACGTTTCTCATATTTGGCCTGTTTCAAATTTGCATGGAGACCTAATCTCTAAGTAGAATACAAAACTGAGACAATAAATGCTATAAAGTATTTTCCTAGATACAAGTCCAGGAATTCAGGAAAACTTGAATACACTGTTACAGTTCTTGTTAGGCACCATCCTGTCAGTTCTTGACACTAAAATTCAGCAATGTTTTAAGTATTTCACTCCGAAAGGAAAATGGCCCACTTTGTAAGTTTAATTTCTGTTCTCTTTTTAAAAGAAAAAACCTGATCTTTAAAAATCATCCAAAATTGTTACTTAATATTTTGTGAAATTAAACCCAAAAGTTGTAACGTTTAGCACAGTTTAAAAAGTGTATTTTCTGACTAGAATGTCAGATTCCCTTCTGTAAGAGTAAAGTGTGGAAGTAAGGTTTTCTTCCTTCAAACTAAAAAAAAATTACGACCACTGGGAATAAAATTAGTCAGTCGTATTTCTCTATTGTCAGAAGCTGCTTTTACTGCTGGAGCACACTACTAGAAGCAGTGGGGATATTACTAGAGATGAGAAAAACAGAAAAAACAACTGTGGGGATTTTAGAATAAGAGTCAAAAACTAATTAAAATATTTCTTGCAGCCAAACTTGTACCCTACAGTAGGGCTTCAGACACCAGGAGAGGTTGTGGATGCTAATTTTGGACAACACCCATTTGTGTTTGATATTGAAGACTATATGCGAGAGTGGAGAACCAAAATTCAAGCACAGATTGACAGATTTCCAATAGGAGATCGGGAAGGAGAGTGGCAAACAATGATTCAGAAGTAAGACTTCTAATATTATTAATTTTTTTTAGAAGTTGTTAATTGCATTCTTTCAGAGATCTTTAAAATGTTCTATCTATTGTCTTGTGCAAAAAGTGATATACAATTAAAAAATAGTACGAGTAGTTTTGTTGCCAGGTTTGATAACAGTGTAAAAGGGAGCATGAACAGATTTTGTGGCAGACTTGTCTTATTAGTTTTTATGTAAAATATAAAATACATTTGATATTTTTATTTTTACATATATATATAAATTTTATATAAAATATATAAATTAATAATTTGGACTTTATAACGATGAGTGTAAGACTTCTGTTTTGACCTATCTAATGTGGACTGGGGTGTTTTTAGAAAGTTGCCATGGTTTTAATGGGCAGTTTTAATACTCTGGGCTCTGGAAATTTTGCTTTGTCTTCTCAGCCTTTGGCATGCTAGTTTAAGTTGTGTCTCATTAGTGTTTTTTGGAAAAATGGTGATTGTGACTTTGTATTTTTTATTTCTTCTGTGAAAACAAAAACTTACTATGCGGCAATTTCACTTCAGTGTGTGTAATGATAAAAAAGCCCAACTTAATTAGCAGTTAAAGTATTAACTGACCCTGCCTTTGGGTGATGAATAGTTGTTACAAAAATTAATCATAATAAAGTTATGCATTTATTATTTTAAAAAATTATTTTTCTCTACGGTGTTTTGAATATACTGGCTCTTAACTGAATTGCTTTTGTCTGACTTGTACAGAAATCTCTGCATTTCAAGTAGAATTTTTCAATTCGGTCACCTTTTTTTAGCAAAGGGTTTTAACATTCAGGAGTTCTTGGTTTCTTACCTGTATCTAATGAGTATTTCTGAGGTTTGTTTTTGTTTATTTTTAGAATGGTATCATCTTACTTAGTTCACCATGGATACTGTGCAACAGCAGAGGCATTCGCCAGATCCACAGACCAGACTGTGCTAGAAGAATTAGCTTCCATTAAGAACAGACAAAGTAAGGCTGGAAAGCACGTTGCATCTCTTTTTTCCTCCCTTACACAAATATTACATAAAGCTTTCTCTTAAGCAGCATTGTAGAATTTCCCTGCAGCACTGCTCCATAGCACAGTTCTTTGCTGTCATACAATGTTACACGTATATGAGCAGCTGGGTATGAAAAACTTGCGCAATAATACTTTGTAACTTGTTTGATGTAGCAGAATGTGTGCTAAATTGCCTGTTGTCTTTTCTCTTGAATGGAAAATTGTGATATGTCTTAAACAAATGTGTGTAATGTCTCTAAGTGAGTGCTTGTGAGAGCTAATGGTCAGACACAAACATAAAACTTAGTCTTGACAAACATCTAGATTTTTATCTGAACTGTGAAAAGGGATTGAGTTTAGAGAATGTTTGATAAGTTAAATGAAACTTGAGTTTTCCTGCTTGCAGATGTGAGGGGGAAGAGGACAAGGAGAATGAACAGCAGTTCAGTTCTAACTTGCCATGCCAGTGCTGTTTGGCAGCCTGATTGAACAGTGCCTTCCCTTTCCATTTAAATTCCTGCTCTATGACCATAAGCATTTGTGTTACTCTATGACATACCAAATGGGGAAACTGCTCTGGCTGTAAAACAGCACGTTTGTTGGGCTATTTTTTCATTTGGATCAGTTTCTCTGTTGGTGGATAAAGCTGGGAGGCTGTTCGCAACTTGAGCAAAGTTACAGCCACAGAAGCATCAGCTAAAGCATGGACTGTTGTGAAAGGTTTTACTCAACTGTAATCTGATTGGAAGTATGTGTTGTAGGTGAGAGAGACTAGATTTTTGTTTTTCTTAGTCAAAATTGAACCTGTAGGAGTGGGATGCAATTTGGATGTTCCTGAGTGACAGTAGTTTCATTTGTGCTTATTTATAAAGTTGTGAAAATGAGAAATAAATCACAGAAGAGTGTCTGCAATCTTATTCTAGCTCTAAATGCACGATCTGACTACAAAGCAGTTGGATGCTGGCAATAAAGAAAAAAGTACTGAGTTCTCATTTAGATACATGTAGGTGGAGTGCAGTTCTTAAATTTTCCTGTTGAACGTTTTAAGGAAGCGTGATCTTTCTTTACACTAATTTTTTATGAGAGGAAAAAAATCTTGTTGATTGATGGTTGCAGTGTCTTTTAATCATTAATGTACGTGTATTAATCCATAAGCTGTCCATTTAACTGATGTTGGTTTTGCTGAACAGAAATTCAGAAATTGGTTTTGGCAGGATGAATGGAGAACCCATTGAAACAACATAACAGCTGTATCCAAGTTTACTAGAAAAAAATCCTAATCTCTTATTTGTTTTTTGGTGAACAGGAATTCAGAAATTGGTTTTAGCAGGAAGAATGGGAGAAGCCATTGAAACAACACAACAGTTGTATCCAAGTTTACTAGAAAGAAATCCTAATCTCTTATTTGCATTAAAGTGAGTCTTCAAATTATACAGATGTGTGTTTATAGATGGCACAGTACCTTCTGAGACAAGACAGTTACTCATTTAAAGCTTTCACAGAAAATTATACAAAGTTAAGCAGCGCTTTTTAGAAAATGTGTATATTTCACTTTTTTATGCTCTTCTTACTTGCTACATGTTTAACTAGGTATTGTCATCAAGGTCCTGGTTTGCAGCATAATTCACATCTCCCTGTAGACTTGTTCTCTAGAACTAAGTTTTGCAGTTTTTTTAAATGAATTTTAATCCATTTGGGTGTCAAGTAAAACTTAAAATGGAAACTGATACAGTATCACATTCAAGAAGGTTAAGAATCCTGTTGGCATAAGTTAGTCTATTCCTCCAAAGGGGTGACTGGCTTTAATGATCAGTTTAAATGAGCTGTTTCATTTGATGCCACTTTACTAGAAACCTCTGGCTAAAACTGTGAAAATTCCATAATCCCAGAGTTCTCTTGGCTTCCCAGGCACACAATAGTCACCTTCATTCTGGCATTTTTACTTGCCAGCTGTGCTGATCTCCAGAATTGTGTATCACATTTCAGTGTTTGAATGTGGAAAAAATGTGTTATCTCCTCTAAGAACAAAGCACTTTAATTTTATGTTCAGTTAAGTAACTTGGAATGTGTTTGAAGTCTGTCATGCTCAAGTGCTGAACAGAATTCACATGATAGTACTCCAGACTTATCACAGAATTCACAAAATGCGAACATTTTGATGAAAGACTTCACTCAATAGCGTCAATTGTATGTTATCTTTTCCTGAATCCGTCTTTCTAAATTTTGCCTGTTCTGTTGAGGCTGCTGAAGCCTAAAGCACAAAGCACTAGTTCTGAGCTTCCTAAAAGTCCATAGTAAAACCTCCTTATCTAAAATGAAATTGACAAAGAGCAACAGCCTCTAAAGGGAAGGTTTGTATGGGAGTTTGCTTTTCAAACTGTTTCTAGTGCAGATGTTTAATGTTAAGAGTTACCCTTTAATGCTTAATGTTCCAGACAGTCAAACTCTGTTCTCATTTACTTTGTGAGAAATGACAGACATGACAACATAACGACATATCTTTCTCAAGAAATAAGCTTGCCCCTGCCAATAAAAGAAAACAGTTAAACAAGAAAATATAGTTTAAATCTCTAAACTTTGAGGACTTAGTGACAAAGGCTGTCCTCCAAGGATAATACTCCTGTTCTCCTCCCTCACAAATTTTTAACTGTGTATTTTTGGTGGAATGCTTCAGAGCTTATTGACGATTGGGTTACTGACAATCCAGCATTTTGTTGAGTCAGACTTGTTCAATATTTAACACTAAAGTGAAATCATTGCTATCGTTGGTAATTTGAAATGTGTAAATGGTTTTATTAGCTTAACTTTTTGCCTTTTGTTTAGGGTGCGCCAGTTCATAGAGATGGTGAATGGTACAGACAGTGAAGTGCGGTGTTTGGGAGGCCACAGTCCAAAATCTCAAGATAGTTACCCTGTTAGCCCACGGTCATTCAGTAGTCCTAGCATGAGTCCCAGCCATGGAATGAATATTCACAATTTGGCAACAGGCAAAGGGAGCAGCACACATTTTACTGGTAAGTTCACGTGGAGGACAGACCACATAGATTTGGACTTTTTTTTTTTTTTTTTTTTTTTAATAATCAGGTATTCAGAGAAGTTACTTGCGGACTGACCATTTGTTATACTTAAGATTTTATGCTGAATGCTTTGTATAACAGTATAATTTTAATGATGAAAATATGTGATTTCCAGTCAGTGGGCAAACCAGAAGTTTCATCCCGTAATTTTTGCATGTGCTCTTGGCTTTACTTCTTGCAAAGTAGATTGCCACCAATTTCTAAGAAGTGTTTCCTTCTGGGAGGTAGAAGGTTCTGACAAAAATTTCTGTTGTCCTTTTGATGATAATTTATGGCTTGGGCAAGGTGGTTTAAATCCAGTAAGTAGTGTATATGATCCATTTTCTGTGGTGTTGATGGAGAAGTCAGAATAGCTGCGGTTGAGCAGGAAACACCAGAAGCTGGCTGGTATGGCTGGATAAAAGACATCCTGCTGGCAGCCACATTTCAGTCTGCATGGTTGAAACATTTCTTAGAGTATTTAGGTAATGGGAAACCTTCAGTGGGAATCCATGAATGTTCATAGCTGCCCCAAGCTTATGGAGAGATCCCTGTGCCTTTCAAAGCACCCCTGATGAGAGGAAGCTAAGCATGTTAAAATGTTACCTGAGGATGGCATCCTTGAAGACTAAGACTCTTAAGGTAGCAGGGACCATCAGCCTTCACTTCTGTTTAACTTCCAAATCCAAACTGTTGCTGATTTGGGGTGCTTTATTTTCTTTTTCCTCCCTGGGATGGAGTGGAAAAACCAGTGTAGCCTGGCCATCAGAATAACTACTGCCCTTGGAAGGACAGCAGCTTCGCTTTTCTTTCCTATGTGTCAAGAGTGTGCCATCACGTCTGTCAGTGGAGATCCACTCAAATTTTCTGGTTGTTCTTCAGGTGGTTATTGGGGTGTATTGTGGAAAATACCTTTAATTTTTCTAATTTTGAAAATACAGGCAGGTTGATGAATGTATTATTAGAATTGATGTTTGGGATTTTGTAAATGGTAGCAGCTGTTTTCTTTATAATAAGCCCTTCCAGTGACCTCTATTTTAGAAGATACTAGGGAGCTCTTGGTTTGATGGAACTGGCAATTACATGTTTACTTCAAATAGTAGTTTTCCTGTTATATTTTAGAAAGGTCAGAAGAGATTTTAGCTAGGCATTGTGATTTCACAGCATGGTGTAATTTTATTTAGCAAAGCACAATATTAACAATTAAAATAATTTCATGGTGAAGGAGGGAGGTTGTATGTAAGTATTGCAACATGCAAAGTATTCGGCACTGAATTCTACTGCACATTTATCAAAAGAGTTACATGATCAGGAATTAGTAATGTTTGCTTCCATTCATAATGATTAAAGTGGCCTAGAAAAGATTTTGAATGCATCCATTCTAAAAACTGTTCTACACTGGTTCAGTTTTCTGTTTTACTGGTATATTAGTACAACTGGAAAAACTTTGTTATGTCTGTATTCATACTTGTTAAATAATGCTTAACTTCTGCACTCTAGAAGCCTTAAAGGTTCAAATACCTGAAACATGGAGGTGAAGTACTTGAGTTTGTGTGACAAATTTAGCGTAATTGTTCCTGGTCAGTAAACACTATACATACTTCACATTTATCTTCAAACTTACCTGTAAGTACCACTTTATGATTACAATTGTTAAAACTTTCTTTCAGGGTTTGAAAGTAGTTGCAGTAATGGAGTAATATCAAATAAAGCGCATCAGTCTTACTGTCACAGTAAACACACGACCACCAGCTTGAATGTACCAGAGCTCAACAACATAAATGTATCGAGATCACAGCAGGTTAATAGCTATTCCAGGTAAATAAACTTTAGATGCTTCTAAATTACATTAAGGTTTGTGTTGTCCATATGTTTGGAATGCAGGGAAGAGTTTTCAGTGGGATTTGATGTGATTGATTTTTTTTTCCCCAAGGACAGTTGAAACACAGTGTAAGGCACCAACAGTTCATGATTAACTCTGGTTGTTTTGACAGTTCAAGCTCAATAGACCTTTTTCTTCTGTTGGGTTAAAGAAATGCAATGGACAAAAATAAACTACCATAGCTTATAGCTATGGTCAGTTTTGAAGTTGCATAGTGAAGGTTAATTAGCTCTCTGGCACTTGGGCTTTTAATTTAAGCCACTGACATTGACTTCAGTGTGTTGCAAATAGGTAATGAAAAGTTTTCCAGATACTCTCCATTTGTGGCACAGTAAACACAATTGAGATGCATATGAAGTGTGGATTCCCTTTCACTGTTATACACCAGGATTGTTTGCCTATTCCAGTCACTGTCACAAGTGCAACACATTCAATGCAGAGAATGAAAATAAATCTATTAACCAGGCTTAATACATTTATTCATAACCAGTTAATACTAAGTTCTGGGTTGCATGGATACAGGAGAACCTAATTTGATGTGAAATGCAGCAGCACTTCAGCTGCCTTGTCCAAAACCGATTCCCAAAACTACCACGCAGGATGTGATGATGTGGTGGTGATGACCAAAATTCTTTTAGTTGGGTAGTGATAATTGGGGTGAAAAGGGAAGAGTAACAATTTACTTTTTAACTTTTCACAGTTTCTGTTTGCATCAGCAATTGCCTCTGCCAAAAGGCCTGGCCGTGTCCAGGCAACTTGGAGATTTTTCACGGAGGAAGACAGTTCCTTGGCTGTGCTGTTGCCCAGTCAGAGAGGCCTTTTGGTTTCCTTCCTCAAAGGAAGCTGAGTATTTTTGGTTGCTTAGAAGCAAGATATTAAACTTCTAAATTGAATCCATTTGGTCTTGACAGAGGGTTTAGGTTGCTATTCTCCATGACGGAATAGAACAGGCTAGGATGCAAGTGTCAGCAAAGCTCAGTCCCTAAAGCCATGCTGGCATTTTCTAAAAGCGCTTCTATGACTGGCTGCAAGCAAAGGCTGGTGAGGAGTTGAATGCTCTGCATTTGCCATTGAGTGCTTCTTCAGTGTTCTGGTTACTCAGCATTTGCTTTGGGGTTTTCTTTTTTGTTTTTCCTCTGTCATTCCACAGAGTAAGTAAGAGAACAAGGTGGTTTTGAAATCATTAGTTACTGAAAGATGGTATTTTCAAAGTAGGATGTATATTGACTTAACTATATTTTTTTTTAAAAAGTGGGAATAGTATATTTTCTCAATGCATTTTCTCCAGCTCTGTGTACATACAGATACGTAAACAAGGTAACAACTTTTTGGTGTGTATTTAGAAAGTGTTACGTTCCTTACTCCTGAATAATGGCGAGCATGTTTAATTTTTCAGCATCTGAAAGTATTATTTTACTGAATACTAACATTGAGAGTGCCTTAAAAATTTCCACAGTGCTCTTGTATCACCAGTTGGAAGAAGCTGTGGTCTAGCATGGTAATACTTAACAGCAGCTTTTCAGTAGCTGAGATGAGGAAGTACTGTGATGAAGTTGTAAAGATAACCTAAGTACTTAAATATTAATAAAACTTTTCTTTATTACTCTCTTTTCAGCAATGATGTAGACATGGAAACAGATCACTACTCCAATGGGGTTGCTGAGACTTCATCCAATGGCTTCCTAAATGGTAGTTCTAAACATGATCACGAAATGGAAGAATGTGACACAGAAATGGGTCTGCAGTGATATTTCTTACATTTTTATTAAGTGATGGCAACAAGGTTATGTTTTTACTTGCAATGCTTCCCAACTTGAAAATTAGGGTTGTTAGCTCAAATCTGAATTTTTTTGTTTGTTTTGCTGTTACTAGATGTAAACTTCATAACAACTTATCTAGGTGGTCCAGTGAGAACAGGTGAAATGGGTAACTCATGGCTACTCAAACTAGTGTCAATTTCTAAGGAAGTACCTTTGAGAAGAAGCACCCTGTTGTGTAGCACCCTGTGTTTGAGTTGGCAGATTGCTTCTCCCTCTTCCCATTCATGGTTCTCATGGCATCTTTGTGCTCCACAGTAAGCGTAGAAATTCTAAATCTCTCATCCGGAAGAATGCAAAGTGCTAATCTTTAATGCTCAAGAGCTGTATTTGGAAATGTAAAAAATGAAAAATTACTTTTTTTTCCATGTTTTCTGCCAAAAAAACCCCCAGTTTATATCATTGCGAGCTAAAAATTAACATAATTTTACTTAATTTGCTTTATACTCTGTCATGCCTGTCGATGTTGTTAACAAATGAGTATTTAAATCCCCTCTGCTTGCCCTTTGTGCAGCTGCAGGATTGGTACTCAAACAATTGATTTAAGCAGATGTCAGTTAATATGTAGTTTAAATGAAATGTGAAACTGGACACCTTCAGAATGCAGCAGTGTGTGCAGAGGTCTGTGAGCACTTCCCAATTCAGGGGCACGTGCTGCTGCTGCTGATGATCCTGCAGCTTTGCTGGGAAATTCCAGGTAACTGTTGAACAGCAAATATCTTTCTGTTACTGCCCTGGAAGGAGGAATGCAAGTTGCTAGACTATTTTCCCTGCATTATGCTCTGAAACTGGATAATAACAAGGCCTCATTTCTGTGACAGAGAACTCATAACATCCTCCAGTCCTGCAGCCTTTTCTGCAGAGACTTGCCGTGACAGACATGGAGCAGCTGCACAGGGCACAGAGTTTTGTGTTTTTTGTAATGTAGTGGTCTCCTGCCTTTGGAAAGTGATGTCCTAGATTAGGCTGAGCTAGGGACAAACACCACCACCTAAAGACTTGTGGGTGCTTCACCTACACTGTTTACTCCCTCCAGTTTGAGGCTGCTGGTTTTTCACTTGTTGAAATACTTACATATTCTCCCTAGTGCTGTGTATGTAAAGTTAAATATGTTGGTATTTTCCAGAGGTGTTACACTTAGATATAAGGAAAAAAAAAGGGGCCAGTTAAAAATCCTTATACTAAACAGCGGTGAAAATACATCACTAAATAGCAGTGTTAAAGTCAGAAAAATGAATGGATTTCTAATTGAAGAGTCTATCAAAATGCTCATTTTAAAACTTGATTCCATTGATGAAAAAAGACAAGGAATGGAATAAATGCCTTTTTTTTTTACATGTTGCTTTAGGTGTAAATTTTTTAAAGCAGAATTTTCAAAGAAGCCAAGTGTTGGTTTACTGTTCAGAAGCTGCATCAGTATCTTTTAAAATCACTAGTATTGGGGAATATTGTAGGAAAGAGTAAAGAAATCAGTTGTAGTGTCTTGCTTATTACACAAGAAGCCTGAAGTATCCAAATTATTAACATAATGTGTTCTATGAGGAGTATGAAGAGTCTAAATGATTGTCTTGTAGCAGAATCCATCATGGCTGTTTAGGAAGTTCAGCATTTTTCACCCTTTTATCAGCAGTTCTAGATTTGGTGGATATTTAGAAATGCAATGCCAAAGAATTAAAAAAGTTAGAACTGTGTGGACTTCTTTGTTTTTTAAACTCCCTTAGAATTTTAGGATAAAATCTGGTTTATCTTTTAGTTAGTTTAAAATTACACATTGCAAGATAAACAGTACATGCTGACAGCCTTTGCTGTTAGTTAACCAGGTCTCTTAAATGTTTGTAAAGGAGCAGTTCAGCAGTGGTCGGTACAGGAGTGTGTGGTGCTGGGTCTCTGGCCCAACGTGCTCTCTCTCTGGGCAGGCAGCTGTTTGAGTGAAATCGGTGCAGATTCTCTAGATCTGCACCGATTTCACGATCTGTTACCCTTAGCTCTGTCAGTGGTGATGATGACGATATCGTTTTTTCCAGAAGTAGATTCAAGTCAGTTAAGACGCCAGCTATGTGGCGGTAGCCAAGCAGCCATTGAAAGGATGATCCATTTTGGAAGAGAATTGCAAGCAATGAGTGAGCAGCTAAGAAGAGAATGTGGCAAAAACACAGTGAATAAGAAAATGCTCAAGGTATGTTTCATCTTCTTAAGGTGAATAACTGTTCTGCCCAGCAGGAACTTTCACAGCATGTTGTGCTGGAATAATGTTCTGCTTTAACTTCTGCCATTTTTTGTGTGTCTGAGAGCAGTATTCTGGTCAGCTCTGGTGTAGCACTGTCTTCTTTCTTGTCTGTGTAGGACATGCACAGGGAAGATAATTTTGTGCTGTTATGCAATTAAACACAGAAATTTATTTAGCACTTTCTCTCATTTTTGACCACATAACTTGTCCTCTTGAATTGTAGTGCTGTTTTTGTCTCTAATGATAAATGAACTGCAAGGGGATTGGTAGAGATGCCCAAAATATGCTGTCATTAGTACTCTGCATGTTAATTAGTTAGCCTTGATTTGAGACTGCTGTGGAAAAGAATTCCCCTGCCAAAGACTGCATGCAGTTTTCAGTCTATTTTCTCTTACCCCATCATTTAGTAAAATGATGTCACCTTTTGCCTTGCTCTTGGAAATGGAACAAGTCCTGTTACAAATTCTTTATATCTTCTTGTATTGATGCACATTGACAGTCACCTTTGTGATTCTGAATCAAAATAGTTGAACAAAATAATCCTCCTGTTTACTAGTAGCTTATAGCAGTGAGATGTAATCAAAGTCATCTTCTTGCAGGATGCATTCAGTTTACTTGCATATTCCGATCCCTGGAGCAGCCCTGTTGGAAATCAGCTTGACCCGATACAAAGAGAACCAGTGTGCTCTGTACTGAATAGTGCAATACTAGGTGAGTATGGCATGCTGGCTCCTTGGGGTGCCTCTCCCTCATCCCACACAGGGGGCCCTGCTGCTCCACCAGGGTAAGGAAGGATAGCCATGGAGGGTACACTCTTCTGGGAAGAAGGGATAGTTTTGGGGGATATGTAACAGGTACTTGTCTGTTGTAGTTCAGAGCAGAAATGGGCCTGTTCAGTAGTGGTGCTGTGCACGGTCACTTTGTTTATCCTGCTTTGTGTCTTGCTCAGAGAGCAAACTTTGCAAATGAGTGATTTAAGTAGGCTTAAATGTCAAGTTTTCAGTGTATTACTAGGAAATTATTCAAGTATTTTAACTGCCACTGTGATTCTTTTTCAGAGACTCACAATCTGCCAAAGCAACCCCCGCTTGCCCTAGCCATGGGACAGGCGTCACAGTGTCTAGGATTGATGGCCAGGTCAGGAATCGGATCCTGTGCATTCGCCACAGTGGAAGACTACCTACACTAGCTATGCATTTTGAAGGTCTGAAAGGTGCTGTGGCATATTCAACATGGAAAGTAGACCAGCTCTGCTGACTGGAATTTGGAATTTTAATTATGTACTAAGGACAAGTCTGTTGCTTTATGTTGCTTCCTAGTTTACAGCATGATGCAAATGATTTCTAACTTAGTGTTAGGAGAAAATTTCCATCTTTAAACCTCTTAGACAACTAAGAGTTGAAAATATCACTGGTAACGTCAGACATCCAAATTGACAAGTACCAATCCTTTGAACGATTGTCCAAAACAAACCAAAAATCCTGCTACCTTGTGGTGGGACGGAAGAATAGAAAACATGGATGTATTAGCGTGTGGGTGATGTAAACGTCAAGCAGGATGACTTGCCAACCTCCACCCCCATTGTTACATAGTTCAATCAGTGTAATTTGCAAAATGCAAATGGTTTGGATATATAGTGTTGATGGGAAAAAATGATATTTTTTAATGTGTACTGTAAAACTTGAATTACTCAGGAGCTGAGTGAATATGTTTGTTGCTACTTACAATCCCAACCTGTTGATCTTAGTAGTTTTTTGTTTTAACATGGTCTTTTCAACTTTGTTTCCTTGTTTAACTACAGACAGCTTCTGTTGTGTAGGCTCACCAGTTTAACTGTTGTATTATAACAGTATTACATGTCAACACAGTGTGGTTATGACCTATTTATATAAAAACCAAATATTTAGTCAATTTACAGTCTTAATTTAATCTTTGTACACCTTGCATTTTTAAAAGTGCTTAAATAGTACTATATTGCAATAAAATGTAGTGATACCATAATTAACCAGCCATTAAAAACTTACGTCTACATACATGGTAGCATGGACTTGTATGCTACATTTTCTTGTTGTGGAGTTCTAGCCTAGAACAGCAGTTCTTGCCAAGACCCACGAGTGGAGTGGCTCATCCCTCAAGCTGGAGCTGCCACTTCCCTGCAGGAGCTGGGCTGGTGGAAGTGAAAGGCTTGCTGTATTCTTGCCACACAGTGAGTCTAGCTAACAGTACAGGAAACTTACTCACTACTCCCTGAAGATGGGTAAAATCCCTTACTGCTTGAAAGTAATCATCAGACTGGAGAGAAGTGTCCTGCTGTGTGAACTGATTTAATGATGCTGCTGTTAGGGTAGGGCCTTTCCTCAGAGATTTAAGTCACTGAAGCAGCAGGAATAACTACCTGGTGTAGGGAATGCAGCATCCACAACAGTAGGTACAACATTGCTCATCTTTATTCCCTGCAAAGGCATTGCCTCATGGAGGCAGCTCAGCAAGCCTGGTCCTAGTACCAGCTGTTCCTCAACACTGGCCCGGCTGCTTTGTAGCTTCCCCAAGACCTTCTGAAAGGGGGAGGGGAGAGACAGGGAAGTTCGATCAGGCACAGCTTGGTGCCTTCTGGTGGCCGGAGCTGAAAGCAAAGTGATGATGAAGATGGGAAAAAAACATCTTTGTTGTGTTGCGATCAGCTGTCAGTAAAAGTCCTTAACAGCATCTTCGCAAAAAGCTGGCTTCAAACTCCATTTTTAATCTGTGTTGCCAGCCAACGTTTCCTAAACCTTGCTGCTTTTTCCTTTTTATCTTGTCCTTAAAAAAAAAAAAAAAAAAAAAAAAAAAAAAAAAAAAAAAAAAAAAGCTGTTAGTTACCATTTTTCTTAGCCCATCTGCTGGAAAAGCAGCAATCTCCTGACTGCTGCAGCGTTTCAGAACAGAACAACCACTTCGACCACTGATAAACTTCCCATGTATTTTATATGCCCCAGGGTGCCTCCCACAGGCCAGGGGTACCAGCTCGCACCAGGCTCCTTCAGGAGGAGAGCTGGTTCAACAGTGCTTTCAGTGATGGAGCACAGCTGGAGAGCAGGCCCTGCTTGCTAAGATCAGTAACTTCTGCCTCTGGTGTTCCTGAGCCTCACAGACTGCGTGGGTGTGGGTCTATCCCCACCCATTATGGAAATGAGGAGAAGCGCTCACATACAAGTTCTGGGATCTTGGTATCCCTGCTTTTTAGATGTATCTGAAATGCATTCCAACAGCTACTGAAGTATTTATTTCACCAAGCAACCCTGGCTCCAGGCCAATTAGCTGTTTATTAACATACCAAAAATGAGGTAATTCTTTTCAACTTGTGTCTCATACAGTGTCCCTGGGGGTGTGCTCATGACACCCACTGTGGTTGTAGTGCCCTGCTGCCCTTCCCGTACTATCTAGGTGCTTGGAGTTACAGGATCATGAGCCATGACACTGTAGCACGGAAACCCCGATTTTATTCAAGTGTACTTTTAACCACATATGCATAAAATAGTACCTACTCTGACTTTCTATACTCACCCCAAGACTTGTCCACAAACTGAACTGCGGCTTTTTTGACTGGGTCTTTCTTGTTTGCAAGGGAAAAAAATTCATTTGCTGAAATGGAGACAAGTGTTAATCATGTTTCAGCCACACAAGACTCGATACAGACCCACCTAAGCAGAACTGCTTACCTTGTATCCGGTTGGTGTGTGGCCCGTAGAGCTGAGCATTTAGAAAGTCTCTGGCAAGCTGTTGGTGGAGGCCTGTTGAACTCTGGTCTTTCAAGCACACAGCAGCATAGTTTCCTTTTGTCCTAGTTAAAGAGAGATGTAAATCCCTGTAGCGTGGTTACAGAATCCAGAACAACAAACACACTGGTGCCAAGCTTTGCTACCTGAGCACAGCAGCACCCAGTGCTGGTTTCTGATACGGAGATGAGCTTTGTGGCAGTATTAAAAAAATAAAAAACTGGACCAATACTCTCAAGCTGTTGTCATATGCCTTTGTGTACCCCGAGTAGATTCTTGGGAGTCTCGAGCTCATCCTACCAGAAGCTAGGGCAATTCCTCTCTAGGGCCATCAGTGACAAAGAAACAAAGAGGGGAGAGAAAAATAGATTGAAATGCAGGAATTCAGTGCTCAACCATCCCACTTGTAGCAGCACACGACACAAGGTGTACTGCTGTGCTTATGACTACCCAGTTATCTCAAAGCAGTCATATATATGTAATTATATATTACATATTTATATATTACAATTATGTATTAAACAAAAATTATTTGTATTACATATTTTTATATATATATATATAGATATATATATACACACATATATAAGCATACTAAACCAGAAGACATTAAAGGTGCTTTTAGCACATAAATATGCTTTCAGAGGAAGGACAGGGGGAACATGAAGTGCAGAAGAGGGTACAGCCATGCAGTGACAGAACAGCTGCTGTGATGGCCCCTCCCACACCAGGCAAAGTCATCTCCTACCTGGCACCCTTGTTCCTCTTGCCTTTCTTCTCCTGCACTTCGGCTTGGCCTTGTTCCAGCTGCACGGCCCCACCATCAAGTTCTTCATCTAGAGTAACTTGAAAACAAAATTTCCCAAACTCAACACATTAAAACTGGTCAGTGAAACAAAAACAGGACTTAAGCAGCATTTTTCAGAAGCACTGACTAGTGAGAACATCTGTAAAACTGAGGGGGAGAAATGTGCTCAGGGGAGCAACCAAAGTACTGCTAGCCAGTTTTCCTCTTCCTTGGCAGCAACAAAGTGGGATTCATCATGGGACAAAAATTCAATGCAACTCAACAGCTATGGTAACCCGCAAAAGGAATCCAGCTCTGGCTTCAGTCTTGCTTCATTCTCAGCTCATCTCTTTGTTATGCCAGTACAACACATATTTTTTAAATAAGAGGAAGAAAAAATAGCAGTTACACCATCTGGCAATATGTGAGGTTTGGATGAGACACTGTTTAAATGAAAGATTTTCTGTGAAGTACTTCGAAGTACAGGTGAAGAGAAAACAGCAGTCATAAACACCCTAGACTCTTGATTTTGTAGTTCTGAATTTGAAAAAACTTACTTAATATTTTACAGAGGCTATTAAACTGTAGTTTGATATGTAAGGTATTGAGGCAATTTTAATAACTCTATCCAGGAATAACCTTTATAACTTAAGTGCTAAATATTAATCCACCTTTGGTAATCTTTGCTTTTTCAGCTATAGCACCTCCATGATTTCCTTAAACACTTCAGGCTATTTAACTGAAATCACCATAGAGCAAGTGACTTCTGTAAAAGGCCTAAAAATTAGATTAAATGTGACTTTAGATTTTTCCTCATATATTTCTTTTCCTTGGGAAAAACAGTCTGCCAGGTCTGTTCATGTTTAAGACTTGGAAAAGGTCTCTTTACCACAGCTCCCCATTGCAGCTCTGGCACAGGAATGAACTCCTGAGATGCCAGATGTGCACGTCAGCAAAGTGAGCTGTAGCGTACCTGGGTCATCTGCCACAGCTTGCTCTGGGTCACCTGCCACAGCTTGCTCAGCAGGCCTGGGGAGCAAAGAGAAGGCAACAGGTTACTCTTCAATTCACACCCTTCGTTTACCTAAAGCCACGAGAGCCCCCATTTCCTGCTCGGCCTCCCAGCACCAGGACCCGAAAGGGCCACCCCACGGGTGGGAAATGTGGAGACATCGCAACACCCACCACTGCCTCCCCTGGCCCCCTCACCGTGCGGACACATCCTGCAGCTCCTGCAGCTCCTGCAGCACGGCCTCGGGCAGCAGCCTGCGCTTCTGCGGGGGAGAGAGGAGTCAGGCGGGCACAGACACCCAGCACAAGCACCCTGTGCCCGCCCGGAGCCCAGTGGGGGTGGCGCGGTACCTTCTGCTCCGCGAACAGCTCCTGGTGCCGCCGCCGCTTCTCCTTCAGCAGCTCCCGGTGCCTGCGGGGAGGCGGGAGCCACCGTCAGCATTCCAAGGGGTGAGAGGGGGGATTAAGGGCGCAGGTAAAGGGGATGAACGAGGGCTTGGAAGGGCAAAGGGGGTGGGGGGAAGGGCAAGTGGGGGATAAGAGAGAGGGGATAGGAAGGGTAAAAGGGGTTTCGAAGGGTTAAGGGCGGGATAAAGGGGGAGAAGGAGCCTGGAAGGCACAAGGTGGATGGTGGGGTAAGAAGGTAGATTGCGGGGGAGGGGAGAAGGAGGCAAGAAGGAGAAATAAGAAGGGATAAGGGAGGGAGCAAGAGGAGAGTAAGAGGGGACAAGAGGTGTGAACAAGGGTAATAAGGCGGATAAGAAGGTAAGAGAGGTGGAGGGGGGTTTTAGAGAGGCAAGCGAGGGGATAAGGGGAAGGGGAAAAAGAGTGGGGCTAAGAGGAGGGAAGCGCTGCTGTGAAGCCGCAGCTCGGGAGCAGGAGGCCCCGGCGTGTCCGCACCTCCGGGCCGCCTCCCCAACGAGCTTCCGCTCGGCCGCGGCCGCCTCCCTCGCCACGCCGAAGGGCACCTCCTCCGGGGCCTCGTCCGCCTCGTCCTCCGAGGAGGTGGCCGGGCTGGGGAGCGCGGCGGGAGCCCTGCGCTTGCCCGCGGCCGCCGCCTTTGCCTTCTGCCGCCGCGCCATGGCCGCGGCCCCTGCGCCGCTCGCCCCGGAACCGCTCCCGCCTTCCGCCGGGGAATGCCGAGCGCCGGGACACCCCGGCTGCGTGCCCCGCCCCAGCCCGCCCCGCCGGGATGCGCGCACAGACACAGCACATGGGAATGGCCCTGTTGCCGCCCCTTTATTGCCGTGGGGACGAGTCCCGCCGCCGCCTCCGGCCCGCCCGCCCCCGCGCTGGGCCCCGCCGGGCCGCTCCCGGCGCTCCGGAGGTGATCGCGGGGCTCAGGAGATGATCTCCGTCTCGTGTCGCGCCAGCGCCGGCGGCAGCGTGGTCCCGCAGGGGCCCGGGAAGTGGAACCTGGAAGGAAGCGGCAGGTTTAGGGCGCGGGCAGCCACCAGCGCGTCCCGCTGCTCGCTGCTTTGTCACCTGGCGAGTCTGGCCGGGGGGCGGGAGGGAGGGAGGGAAGAGGAGGAGGAGGAGAGAGGGCTTTAGGCGTTATGGAGTGTAGGGACAGACTTCAGCCTCAGACTTAAAACAACACGGTTTGTGTCTTCAGTGAAACTTAATTCCGCCACGGAAGAAGAATCACCTTTTCTTACTTATTAACAGAAACTTAGTGTTTCATAAGCGCCGGGAAGAAAACTAGACCGTATTTGTCTGAACCCAGTGTTTCAGTAGTTGGATACAGAAGAGCGGGTGGAGGAGACTGAACGCTGGTTACCTGAACCTGTCTGTGGCAGGAGTGGTTTCCATGTTGAACTCCGCGACTGGGACTCCTCTAGCGGAGACCTGCGGGGCGAACATGGCTGCGGGATACACCACGGATGAGGTCCCAACCTGCGGGCAACGGGACACAAGTCACAAACACAAGTCACAAGCATGTCGGACAGCACTTAAACAGACGAAACCAACCCAGCCCCAAGGTGAGGGCCCTTCTCCCAATGCCGGATGTGCACTAAAGCCTGGGAGATCCCTATAGAAATGAAACCAAATCAGTATCCCTAATTAGTATGACTGTGTATGTAGCTATTTAATATAGTGTAACAATAAGGAATTGTTTCTCTGATGCAGCCCAAAGGAACCAGTTTGTAACTGTAGATGAAAAAAATCCCAGAAACAAAACAGCACACTTTGCTTCAGGAAAAATAAAAACCCAACAAAACATTCTTTCTGTTACTTGAGGCCATTCTGTAAAGGCAAGCCAACAGTCTAAGCAAGTGTTTTGGTTAGGGATCTGGAACCTACATGGGATGTAATACACCTTGCAAAAAACAGCACATTGTAACTTTTTTTTAACTAAGCATGAAAATAATTGTATTTTTCACTGTTTGAGAAATTAGAATCTGTCCTGGGGTGGCATAA
>VZRL01002352.1:585021-631342 GCA_013397895.1 Origma solitaria | reverse complement strand
ACAGCAGCAGCTGCGTGTCCCTGTGTTGGGCGAAGAACACGCTGCCGAGGCTAAGGGCGCCCTCGGGAGCAGCTGGGAGCGGCCGGGCCCGGGGCCGGGGCCGGGGCCGGCTGCAGGCAGGGTGCAGGCAGCGGCAGCTCCGTTGGGCACACGGCAGAGCACGAGGCTGTCGCGGCGCCGGAGCTGCCTCGCGGAAGCGGCGAAGCGCGGCAGGACAGGGCCGAGCAGGACAGACAGCCACGGAAGGAGCAGCAGCTCAGCGAGGGAAAAAGCGAGGCGGGGAGGGGGGCAGAGCTGATCCTTCGGGCGAGCCGCCACTCCCTCCGGGAAACCCAAAAGAAAATGGGCGCGGCTGTGTCGCAGTTCAGTGCTTTGATGTGCTTGGCCCTCCCCCGGAGCGTGAGTGCCTGCGCGGTTCCTGCCGGGCATCCGCGGATCTGCCCCCCGGCAAGGGGCGGTGGCTTGCTCAGCAGTGCTGGAAGCTTTCTCTGCCCTGACTGTCTGCCAGGCGGAGCTCCCAGCGTGCGTACAGCCCCTAAAGACTTTTTCTCCTCATGTATAACATATGTTGAGACACGAATAAAAATCAGAGTGGTCTCTCTCACCCCCCGAGCCCTGGCAGCGCTGCTGCCTGACTCCTGCCCCAGAGAGCTGTGCCTCCGGGGGGCTTCTCTGCCAGAGGGCAGCCAAAGCCAGCGTGCACTGCTGTCCGTGCTCCTTCCTGCAGCTGGCCCTTGGCAGGAGCACCTGCAGCCACTGGTGGCAGCACTTGGTACCTGTCAGAAGATCTCAGTCCGTCCTGGAGTTATTTTCTCATTGAGGTGATCTCCTGCAGCACACAAACACCTTTGCCACAAAGGCACAGAAGAATCTGGCATCCTATGAGGAAAGTGTTACGTCCCATTGCTCAACTCAAGTAGTTCAAAAAAGCTGCAAACTTCCCAAATCAATTGGTGTGGCCTGAGAATGCAAAAGATTTGCAGGTTTGCTTCCCATCTCAAACCAGTAACTCATTTACCTTATCATCATCCATTGAGAGTCACTTAGGAAAACCAAGAACAAATCAGAGGCAAAAAAAATGGCCATTCTTTGGTTTTCTGTGAAGGGATAAGAATATAAAAATTCTCTCAGGAATAAAAGCTCTCAAGGAATGAAAGTCCGCTCAGTCTTATACAAGTACTCCAAACAAATGAATATACTGCAAAGAGACTAATCCTCTCTCTGACACAGATATCTAAGTGGCCAATAAAGTGCAGCTCACCCCTCCTCTTCCCTGCATGAGAATCAGGACCACTAAGACAAGAAGTCACAGATACTCTTTCTGCCCTCTGTAACCAAAGCCATGCAAAACCACCAATGCTGTCTTGGAGCTGAATCAAATTCTAGACCTCTCAGCTTCCAGACAACTCCTTCCCCAACACCCCCACAAACATCAACCTCCCCCTAACACCCCTGTGAGACCCCTCAACACCCCCACCTGACCTGATCCCCCTGCAGAGCCTTCCCAGCCTCCAGCAGACCCCCTGGTTCCCTGCACATGCTGTGGGATGGCACTCAGGGGGATTTGCTCCAAGGCCTTCCCAGGTACCAAGCTCAGGATGCCAGGCCTGCGGTTCCTGGGTCATCCTTCCCACACTTCCTGGGCACGAGTGTTACATTGGCTCATTTCTGCTCAACTGGGACTTCTGCAGTTAACCAGGACTGCTGGTAAAGGACCGAGAGCAGCTTGGCAAGCTCTTTCTCCAGCTCCCTCTTTACTCTCAGGTGAGGTAGACCGTCCCACAGGAAAACAAGAAGGTGTGGGAGGCATCAGTCAGGTTTGGGGAGAGCCCTCAGCCCTGGTGTGTCATGAGGGAATGCCCTTGTGCTTGACCCCTGGGTGCCCAGCCACGCTTCAGATCAGCTGCCTCTGTTGCCAGCACCTCTCGTGGCACTGCTGGGACACAGGCTGGCGGCACTGCTGGGACACAGGCTGGCGGCACTGCCGGCACACAGGCTGGCGGCACTGCCGGCACACAGGCTGGCGGCACTGCTGGGACACAGGCTGGCGGCACTGCCGGCACACTGGCTGGCGGCACTGCCGGCACACAGGCTGGCGGCACTGCTGTCTCCTGTACACACAGCACCCCTCACAGCCCCAGGCTCATCCCCAGCCATACAAACGCTCACAGGTCGCCACAGAGGTGCAAGGAGCGCTCAGCTCCTCTCAGGGCACCTCAGCTGGGCCTGTTCCAGAGCACGTCCTGATTCTGAGGCCTGCTAACGCCCAGCTGCCAAAAGCGCCCACCTCATTCTCTCCAAGATGCACAGGAAGAGCCAACGAGCAGGACGTTGTGGGAGCCAAAGCTTGCCCGNGAGCAGCCCAGACCGCAGGGAAGGGCTCTCCCAGCCCGCACAGCCCAGTTCTGTGCTGGCCCATGCAAAACGAAGCAGTTCTGTGCCCCCACCCTCCCCATAACTTCCCCCCATGGCTGGCTTGTGGGAAGGTGACAGCTGGGCATCCAGGGTTGGGCAGGATTATTTCTGGTCTTTAAAGGGTACTTGTGCTGCAAAGCCTTTTTCAAAGGCAAAGGTTGGTTAAATATATGAAGCATTGAACTTTATTCTGTTTGCCTCCGTACTGTATATCTGCCTATAAAGCAAAAAATATAATTTCTGTAAGAATATCCATTGAGTTTAGTGCTGATGAATTTGCTGATTGAAATGCGCTTCAAGAGGGGTATTAAAAATATGTTAAAACTCCATGGAATCACATAGCTTTTCTGTGTGTTTCTGATTTTCCCTAAGGGGGCTAATTCCTTGTTATGAAAAAAGCTAAAGAGAAATTATTTCCTAGTACAATTTGTAAGACTTTTCTTAAAGGAATGGAGGTGAAAATGCAGTTGTGGTAGTTTTGTATGTGGTACACAACAGACCTGAGGGAAAGCAACCTGCAAGAAACCTTCACAAGGACTAACTATCCATATAAATTCCCATATTTGAGTTGATGCTTGCTGACAAGCAAAGGCTGATGTCAAAGTTCTGAAAGCCAAATTAAGACGAAGTTTTTCTAGGTTTCTTTGGAGAGCAAAGCATTTTGGACTGTCTTTTGGTACCTGTAACTCAAGTCTCCTTGACAGCCTATTATTTGTTCAGTCATTACATTCTCTTGATTCTTTCTGACAAAGTTATCAAACACCCCACTGGGACCACAGCAAAAAAAACATTCACCTTTGTACAAATGGCCCAATCCATCCAAAAGAATGCACAGCTGGAGTAAATGCACTGTTTGGTGAGAAAATAGAGCTAAATGGAGATTTCTGCTGCACCTTGTAATTGCTGGTGCAAATGCAAGACCCAGAAAGTACACAATATAGGGAGAAATAAAATATGAAGCTCAGCAGTGCAAGTTTCTCCCCTCACTAGCACTCCTGTATGAGTAGCCTCAGTAGACCTTAGATTTGTTATACAGAGGTGTGCTTTTATTTTTCCTTTTTTGGCTATTATCTATTCCTCCATCCATAAGGAAGGTGGTATTTCTTTGTTTTAGTCTTGTTCATAGCTGCGATGGGAACAATTAATCCATGTTCAGCAGTGGATGCAGTACAGTCAGTTGTAACACCTTTTTTCTTTTTTTGATGCTCGCTACTTGTTACTTTTGATATGCTTATTGCTTTTTATTTTATTGTAATTATTGCTCAACTTTTCACGGCTTTTATTTTAATGATCTGGGGACCTTTCTTTCGCATGTCCAGAGTTCTGAGTTCCCAACCACCCTTCATTCTGCACTATGGTCAGATCTGGTGTATCAAAACAGATACCACCGGTGTGCAATCTCTTATCAATTTCTGAAGAATTCAGAGTGACTCCTGGAGATGAATGTGGTGACCTCTGCTATCCACCTCATAGCTAGATTTAATGATTTCAGGTGCCTTGCCATTTCACTGGTGTCAGCAGTGGGCACACCGGCACATTAAGTGCTACCTAAACACAGTGTGACCTGTGCTGTGAGTCCATGTCAGTTTAAGCAGAAGGTCTCCCTCTTTGCTGCAGCACACTTGTATTTAATCTTGTGTCAGAGACGGAAATATTTAAGAACCTAAATAATGGGATCATAACATCTTGCAGTCCAGTCATTACATAGCTGGTCTAAAACTGGTTTGTCTATATACATATATAATTGCATTTATATGTTTGAATATACCTGCAAACACACATCTCATACGGATCAAGGAACTGAACATGGCGAGTCCCTTAAGAGGCAACTGCTGTGAGTGAAGGAGGTGAGAGAAGAAAGAAAATGAATTTATTCAATTTTACTGGAACACTTGGATCCGTGTTTTACAAGATCCCATAATAACATGGAAACGTTCCCTATTGCTCACACAAAAGCGATAGTTTTGGTCAGTGCAACTTCCAAGCTTTCCCTGAGACAGAGCTCCAAAACTGTCACTTTCCTTTTCACAGGATAAAATTCCTCTGCTGTACATTTTAAGAAATATGACTCACCTTGTAAAAGGCACCAATCTGTCAGCTCTGGGTTCAGGTACCTGCTTATCTCGACTGCTAGTGATTTTCTCCAAGTACAGGAGTGCAGGCAGATAAGGAGGAGTGTCAGTGTACTGCAAATACACCATCATCTTCTGCTGAGACAGACAAACTAGGAACACGTGCTCTTTTAACCTGGAGCCAGCATTACATTGGCCATTAGGAAGATGGGCTTTTAAATTGAAGGACTGCTGTTGGTTACTGATTACTTTGTGAACAAGGCTATTTAATGGACTCTAATTTCCTGTAACTAATTCATTCTTTGGGACCTGGAAGTAATTTTGGAACAATGCAACAGGTGATGCTAATAATGATCAGAGCAATTTTTCTCTCTATACACGCTAAACCTCTAAATCAAGATATATGTTTTTCTCTTTTTATCTTTCCTGACGCTTAATCCCTAAAATACTTTACAAAATAAGGTAGCACAGTTACAGAAATAAAATAGCAGGAGATGAAGATAAATTGAAATGCAAAATAAATAATTGATGAAATGTGTATTTTTCTTGCTGCACATTGGGACAGCCTGCCCAGGGCAGTGGTGGAGTCACCATCCCTGAAGGTATTATGTGCAGGCAAGTGCAAGGTTCTGACTGCTTCTGGAAAATCTCACCTTGAACCAAACTAAACCATTTCTCAAGGCCCTTTTGCCTTTTCGCAAATGAAGTTTCAGCCAAAAGTTCAGTAGCAAAGCAAGGACAAGAAACCACCAAAAGCAGGAATGCAAAAAATGTGGCTGTTTATGATTCCCCTTTCCAAGACCCCCTTTCTGGCACTCCGTTGTGTTTATGAGCAGGCAGCAAAATGCTCTGCTCTTCTCTGTATAAAATCAGCTATTTCATGTTTTCTAGGCCAATTCATACATTTTTATTGATTATATCTGTGACTCTTAACAATGACACTATTTGCAGAAATGAAAGCAGAACATGTGGAAATAGCAGTAATCTTTCAAAGTAAAGTAATTCCAAAGAAAAAGGTACATGCTGTTCCATTTATTGAAAATTTATTTTTAATGCAGCTCATTGGTATTTATTTGAATTAGACTGATGTGGCAAAAATCTAGACAAAATATGAAATACGATACCTATAATGGTCCTTATTAATATTTAATATTTTAATGTGTAGCTACAGCCACAAATAAAAATATTACTCTCTCATTCAGCTCTCACAGCTTGTATTATTTTTATGAAAACTAGATTCTCATTATACTTGCTGGTTTTAATCAGTAATATGATTTCCCTCTCAGTGCCAGGCAGTTTGTGAAAAATGAGGCATTTCCTGAACAACTCTCGGTTATAATGTTTGAGAATCAAAACTCCTTACCTTAATTTCATAGAGAATGATCACTCAAACTTACTCCCAGAAATAGTCTGGCAAAAGTGTGTCTTTTTTTGATCTCAGATGTGTATGGTCCCAACTGAAAACTGTTTGATTTGTGCAGTTCAAAGCAGAAGCAAAGGAAAACAATTTTTATAAAGATTTTGAAAGGTTTTAATCAAAAGTAAGAAGATTATTTTTGTTTGGTTTTGTTTTTTTCATTGTTTTTTTTTCAAAAATTATTTTCCCTTCCTACACTACTTTCAAAATCAGAAAATCTTGAAGCCAGCTAAAAGAACTTACACAGTGAAGGAGAGGAACCTCCGCAAAGGACATTTTTCAACAGTGACAACAGAAGAAGGATGTGTGTGAGCGGCACACAATCTCTTTACTGGATCTGGAAGCAAATATTTCTGTTTGTAGAAACCACAAATAAAAGAAATCAGATGTAGCTTGGATAACAAACAAGGACCCAGCATTATGAGGGTCACAGGTTATATATAAGCAGCTCTGACACCATTATCACGTTCCCAAATAGGACATAAGATGTATTCAGATGACAACATTTTCTGCAAAGCAGTGCTTTTAATGACCACTCCACAGTAATTTTTCATATTACTGCATGCAATACTAACAGGTGAAATAATCACTCTGAAGATTAAAGAAGTGGAAGACTATGCAAGTTCAAGTTAGTTTTTCCTCTTCACTAGATATTACTGCTCCTGTTACATTTGTTTCTGGCAGATGTAAAGTAGCTCACTTGAAAAACAACTGTATTTCCAAGAAAGCGCTGAATGCACGGAATACTTTTGAAAGTCTAGGCTTAATCATAACTTTTATGCATTCAGAAATTTAGTAGTGACCAACTCCAAGACAGTACCTTCTGCCAGTAATGAAGAGAGTAATACAGATTGTGTTTGAAAGTGGAAAAATAGTGTGCACATGCAAGTTTCCCAAAGTACAGCATCAGTATTTGCCAACTGCTTTGTTTCAGATGTTAGATATTTCCTAGGGACAGCATAAAAAGTTGGTAATAGATGATCACTTTAGTGACTACTGGGAAATGAAAGCATTTTATGGCAACTGCTCTAGCTGCTGCAGTGTGCTTTAATCTCCGACCTGAAATACAGCTGGTATTCAGAGCAAACAAAAGAGGACCAAGGATCAAATTTCTTGCTGTTCTGCATCTTGTATCATCATTTACCATTGTGAAAAGAGGAATAAATCATCTGCTTTTCAGACCTGATTGTACTGTGTACCCACTTTACAGGAGGATGAAGGATGACACAGATAGGAAGACAATGGGGAATATGCCCACAGGGATTTATGTCTGCACTGTTAGGCAGTTTGGGTTTTGAGCACTCATGTTTTTGCCTTTGGATAGAATGATATTTAGGGAAGACACTTTATGCACATGTAAGAGAAACCAATACATTATTTAACAATTCTGTGTTGCCATGTGCCGACGGTTGTTTGCAAAAATTTGCCATATACTGGGAAACTAAATAATTCAGGATGGCTATCCTGTTTCCATATACACATACTGTAAACAAAATAGGAAAACTCAGTAAAAATCAGTAAAAGATTTTCTGTGATGAGTGGAGGCAATGTGGCAGAAATGAAGAGTTGTGAACACTGAAGTTACAAAGTTTTGCAATGTATATTATATGGTAGTCAGTAAATGAATAGGGAAGTAATACTACTGACATCACTGGACCCTTATCCTGAATTTTTCAATAGTTCTATATGTGAATGTAAACCTGAAGTGCCTATGGGAGAAGAAAAATCTATATGAGGTGTACCATTTCAGGGTTTTATCACAAATGGCAGACTATTCAAACTGCCAATATTGCCTATATGTTAGCTGCTAGAAACCCAGACTGCCATTTCAGATGCAGCAAACTTAAGTTATTAAATGCCATCCCTCCACTGGTACAAACAACACAAAATATGACACAAAACAAACAAAAAGAAAATATGACAGACATGTAAGTGTCAAACCAGATTTGTGCAGTCTCTTGGTAATCTGGTTAGAGGTGTAGATTGCAAGACACCAGCATTTAAATTTGTTCTACGTTTCGGGGTGTTGTGGGTCACAATATTTATGTTTCCATACATTCACTGTCTTTGTAGTCCAAGGGAGCTTCTAGTTCCTATGAGAGGAGCCAAATTTCCAAATCCTGCTCAGAGATTCATAAAACTCCTACTGACCATGCAGTGTGTTCAGATACTGCAAAGATACTCCATGGCATCAGCTTTACAGGTCAGTGGCATAGCAGAGGCAATTCATGGGCATCGCTTTTTCTCGTGTCCACCTGAATGTTTAATACAGTCATTCCTAGGCTTAAAATTTCCAAGCTAATGGCAGAACTTGGTTGACCCTCATGCTCTAGGAGGAAAGAAACTTTTTAACTTTTCATTGTGTCATGAAGAGTGACATTTCCAGTACTTCTAAGGGAAGACTAGTAGCAGAGCTAGCAAAATCTCTATCACCGACAGAGATGTATGGTGATGCTATTGCATCATTGGAAGCTCTGTTTTGGTACGGAGAATTCAAAGGCTTTTAAATTAACATAAATATTGCTAAATACGTTAAAGAATTGAAACATATGTTTACAATAGAGGATAAGCCTACATAATTTAATAAATGAAAGAATATGAATCAGTCTGACAACAGTCCCTGATTTTTAAAATCTTTTTCTTCATAAAATTTTCTCTTCAGTCAGATTTTAAAAATACTTAATTCCTTCTCCCTACAAATGAAGGCAATGTAGACCTTTGAGAGGGCTGGTACAGCTTTCCTCCCCATAGCCCATGTTTCCAGTATATACTGCAGTGGGGATTTCTAAACAGAATGGGAAGCAAACTTCGAGGGAAGATTCAAATGTGGTTAATGTCATTCTCAAGTCACTGAGGAAGCATTCAAACTGTAGTTTGCTTAAATGAAACAATTTGGTCACAATGTTTGAATTGCATCATCTCTTTATCACAGTCAGTGGGCAGAATATTCAGGGGGAATATCTCCTTAATAATTCTCTTCAAGATAACAAGTATTCTACTTGGCAGCGTAAAATAGAAACAAAGTAAAACCTGAAACAGGTGATTCTGAGGTCACAATTGTCAAGCTGAAAAGCATCTGACATATTTGTTGGGTAACAGGAGTGAGGGAAAGAGGGTACAGATCTCTTGCAAGGCAGAAACGATAATGAATAGTGAAGGATGGTGATGATTGTCACTCAAATAGTTTTCAGTAATGAGATTCAGCCTGTGTGTTCCTAGCAACAGATGCTCTCAAAGCCCCTGTCACGAATGACCTTTAAGCACAGTGTTTGTTGCAAAGAACCACAATATTAACTGCCTCTTCACACATTCAGATATCCCACATAATGCTTATGTTCTGCAGAACAATTAGATTTCAGGTTTTATTCCTTCAAACCTTCCCCTCGTGTTCCCCCCTCCAAGGACTGCAAGAAAATAAACAGGCTGGAGCATGAGAAAAGGTTTGCTGCTCTGGTGGAATACAAGCACTAATGTTTGTTTGTCCCATTATCTGGAGGGAAAAAAAGGCTCTGCAAAACATGGGCAGCTCTGTAGCAGGTTGAAAGATTTTTTGCCATTAGCATCATTCAGCTATTGAAGCAGGAGTGGAAAGAGTTCTTCTTTAACCCTTCAAGCTAAAAAATCTTTCCTGTTGCAACAATGGGTGAAAAATATAATATACAGACTAGAAAAGTTATTTTCCTCTGCCAGACAAGCAGCTAGAAATTCAAGATAATTAACACAACAACAGAGAAAAGCTCTTTCTGCTCATCCTTTCTCTCCCCACCCATTCTCTTCCTTCTTAAAGAGAGTAAAGTGTTAGAAAGTAAGAAGTCACATCAAATTCAAAGACTGGTCCTGAGTTTCTGGCCCCCAAAAACACTGATGTAAGATAAAATGGGGCCCAAACACTCCTAATTTTCTGGCTTAATATAATTTTATATGTATCGGACTTGATAAAATTTTTGAGCATAGGTATAATATAGTATAAACTACAAAACGTTATTTTTTTCATCTAAGAAAACTTCCCCATAAAATGCAAACAAAGTGTAGAATTCCTTTCACTCTCTTTCCAATACATCTTCTCCTTCCTTCATGTACCCTGAAGAGTCAACAGGAACTCCTTTGGATTTGTCTGGAATTATTTGGAATTGTCTGGAATTTGTCTGCATATGTGACATCACAGACACATTTCTGCACTGGATAAAGCTCTCTAGCTAGGAATGCTGCCATTTTTAACTGTATTTGTTTATCCTGAGGAGTCACTGTCATGTGTGTAGTCATACTCTGTTTCCAGAGCTAGTACTCCATAAATGACACAACTCTAATTGGACAACTGTGTTGTGTATCAAAATGAAAATAGTAGCGTTATCAGGGAAACAATGAAAGGACAGATAACTGAATGAAAATAAAACTTCCCAATAACCCTTTTAAATGTCTCCACCTGCATTTGTCTGGGTGGTGGCCAAATGGAAAAAGGGAACAAACTTTATGATTTATCAGTTTGGATTCTCATATAGGGGCTGTAGAAGTAACAGGAATATTTATTAATGTTTGCAAAGAGTGTAATTTAATATTGATTCTTCTTTCTCAACCTTGTTTAGCTACTGGCATGTGAAGACTATGAATATGTAAGAAATATTTATAATATTTATTACCTCAACATCCACAGTTGCAACATTCTTTTGGCGTATATAACCTACTGAATGAATTCTTTCTTCCCTTTGGTTGATAATTGGAATTTATGTTCTTGTGAAACCTCACATATTCTCATTTTATTGGCAGCAACTCAGATTAACACTACAAAACCTTGGATAGTGTGTGCAAAGATCCATGCTTGACAAATTAATAAAGAAAAGAGTTTCCTGTTATTAGTGTTCTGTATTTTGAGCAGGTGTTAGCTGAACTTTTTCCCTTCTTTTTTCTTTTCCCCTCTGATTTTTGCTCTGAAGCTCTGAGCCTATGGTGGAGTCCTTCTTTGCACCAGGAAGGGTCTCCTGGATTTACGTTCTTGAGTTTTCCCTTTACATATCATTAAGCAGCTTATTGCTTTCTCTGAACTTTTGGGCGTTAATAAATTGAAGGGAGTTTTGTAGCTATGGGAATAGTGGAAGAAATAGAAAATATATTTAACAGAAAGAATCAAGGTACTCAAGCAGTTTTGTTAATCAGAGTCTGTTACAGAATTATGGTCATGACAGTGAGGATAACTAACCAGAATGTGATTTATCATAGACAGCATTAGATCTTTCCTCAATGTTAATTTTAAAAATTGTTTTTCATAGAGGTCTTTAGCCAAAAGAAAGAAAACTTAGTTTGGGGCAGTTCAATGTCCTGTGTGATAGGGGATCACCACAACTGTTTTACATGATCTGCATTTTATACATTATGAATCACCATAATGCTTGAACACTTTATTTTCCTTATGGCCTGGGAATTGACAGGATGTGCACATTTGCCCTTGGGTTTGTTATTTCATACTCTCGCCTAGCATTTGCATGTGTATTTCCATTTTCTTTGCTCCCGTCAGTTCCTCACACAGCAGAGCGGTCTGTTTGAAGGCATGCAGAACGGTGGCCTGGCCAATTGCAAAGTGGACTGTCCCGTGATATCAGTTTAATAATGCATGAATGAATCCCCACAAGCCATAACTCATTGCTAGTACTATTTATTTCTTTATCATGTGTCAGTTCCCTTTCCTGTCAGGATATCAAATGGCTACAAAGTGCAGTGTGCTGTTTTCCTTATCTTTGAGCTAAATGTTCCATTATATCACATTTTAGGCTTTTAGGATGGCATAATGAAGCAGGCATAAAATCTAAAGTGATCTTGAGTAGCGTATCCGTGATGCACTACGTTCCAGAGTGCCACAGCGCCGGGACTGAGCATTGCGCCGTGTCTGGATCCGCTCGGTGGGAAGATGCATGGCTTTAATCATTCCGTCATTAGAATAGCAGATACTCTGCTCTCGGTTTACCGTAGGATTTCGGGGAGATTTATAGACATCTACAGGCACCTAGAGTTCAAGAAACTTAATTGGGCTGAGATAGAGTCTTTGCAACTCTGGGATTCACTGTGAGAAACTGTTTTCTGGCTTAAGCCACCGTGTGTGCTTGCTCTAAAAGCTTTGGGCTTAACCTTTGAATTTTTACAGCATGAGAAGGTTAATCTCTTTCTCTTACAGTAGTCTTCCTTAAATGGGAGATGCCACACGGAAGATGTGGCATATTTTAATCTTCCTGTTCTTTTGGATTTCAGCATCAGATCCGAAACTCTAAATTTTTTAATCAGAATGGCTCATGTGGCATTAGTGTAGCTATAAAAAAAAACTACTTTTCTTCTTTTGTGGAGCAAGTGGAATAAGAAATGAATTCAGTAAGATACCTCCAAGAAACGTGTTTGAGCTGCCAGCTTTATATGCTATTTTTTGAAATTTTGAATTTCAACCAACAATGGCATATCTGTTATATCATTGTTCTTAAAATGAACAATCTAATAATAAGTGTTCCTCCACAGTATGCCACCAAACAGATGCTTGAAAGAACAGCAGTAATTCAAATAAAAACAAAACAGAAAGCCTGAAAGGTCACATCACTTTCGGATATTTTAAGCGTTAAAATTCAACTGAGCATAAATATTAAAACCTAAATGTGTCAGTTGTTAGAAAAACTCCCAGAACCTGCAAAAATATCTGAGTCACTTAAACATTTCTGACTGTGCTGTGAACTATAGTAGGCATCAAAAAAGTACACTGAAAATTATGATTACATTTAAATTGAGTTTCATCTAAGGTATACAGATTCATTCTGACAAAAGAAATTACAACAGTGATTAAAAATGAAATCTCATTTAAAAAGGGACTTTTAAAAGTATATAGCTCTTTACAAATCCCAGAGCTATGACTGTGCACCACACAGGTACCTGCAGGCACTGCAGCAAACGTAGGACTCCAGCTCCAGTTTGGGCCTCTCGGGCACCACTGTAATTTCCTATGGAACATTTACATCTCCTGCCCTCTCCCCTCTGAGCCCACAAATCTGCTTTTGCCCTATGATCTGCCCTGAACCAACGCCTCCTTTCTCTTCTTGCTGTGCTGACCTCTGAGAAGGGTTAATTAGCTGAGGAACAGCCGCAGAGCAGAGCAGGGCAGTGATCTCACTGCCTCAGGTAGGATCACCCCTTTGCGCGTTGGCTTTACGATCCAGTTAATAAAATATTTAAACTCCTCATTTTTATGCCCACAGAGAGCGTGGTTGTAGCCACAGGCATAAAGTGTTACTTGGACAGCAGAAAGCAAAGAGAGATGAGTGGGTCCACATGCAGCCTGTCTTTCCAGATGTGCCCCAGGGGCAGAGATTGGTGCTGATGCCTCAGACTGAGCATCTGTGGTCAGTGTTCAAGGCGTGAACAATGATCTGCTATCCAAATAAGGGTAGCGCTGCTAGACCAGTGCTGCTGGGGACATTGCATTGGGTTCTTGATTCTGGTTTTTTCACACTCACAAAAATACTCTGATTATTTCCCCCCAGTAGTCCTACCATACTGAAATCCATCTATGCAGAATTAGTCTTCATTCACCTTTCTAGATTTTTATTGTTTGTTTGAAAGTATAACCCACTCAGTCTCCAGTTCGTGGAGGCTTGCAATATCCTGATAATGTGAACCTCAGAAAACACAAAGCACAGGGACAGTTGGGATATCACACCTGCTAGGTTTGCACTTGGAAAAAACCACAATCACAGATTTCCGGAGAGGGGGACGAATATAAATGACAACAGACTCTCTCGAGACACCAAGCCCATTTTCAACTTCTTCCTGTTATGAAAGATTGCACAGGCACAGGATCACAAAGTAAATGCAGAGATCAGAGGCAGGAGCAGCTGGATCTCCCTGCTGCCCTGGCTGGGTGGGTGCAGGGAATTTGCCGCAGCCTCTGCTCTGAGATGTGCAGGGTGGGGAGCTCAGAGCGCCGGGATTGTCACTTTAATGTACACAGATATAATCGCACACCTTTTACACGAGTACCATTTGAGCTAACCCATTAGCCTTGCCTAAATTAGCCTGGCTGTTTATAAGATATTAAATGCACTGCAAAGCCTAACGTGTTTGTTATGCTCTATAATCAGAGCACCTGTTTAAAAGCCCAGTGCAGCTGTACTTCCAGCAGATTACAGGCCATTAGGCAAGTTAGCAGCACCTTATTTTTATAACCTAATCTCTCTTCCTCTTTCACATTTGAATTTTAGAACCATAAAAATGAGATTCTTCCCCCTCCACACACTTTCCCCCAGTCCTTTAGTGATTGAGGAGAGTAATATTAATATTTATACAATGCTCAGATCTAACTTTCTGTTGCTATGGCAAAATATTGTCATAAAGTATTTCATTAACTTTTAATCCTATTTAACACCGTTCTCCCCTCTAGAGACTATGCTGAAAGTGGATAGTCATGGGACACAGTTTTGATGAGAGATAGAATCGCAGAATCATGGAATTGGTTAGGTTGGAAAAGACCTTTGAGGTCATCAAGTCCTACGATTAACCCTGCACTGCCAAACCCACCTCTAAACCAGCTCAGTACGGCCCATGAGAGAACAGAAAAGACAGATCAACCTGACAAGGAATAAGATTGTCATGCACACGTTGACATGTCACTGAATCAGCTTCTACAGCCCCAGAGATTGCTTTAAAAAAGATTTATATAAATTACAGCAATAGTGGCAGGTTAAGATCCTTTTGTTACCAGAGTTGCAATCCATTTGTACAACTGACACAAGTAATTTTAATGTCCTGGCACGGAGTCCCTCTTTGTGAAGGAAAAGACAGTCAGTCCCAGAGCACCATGGCCCAGGTGACAAATAATGTCACTCTGAGCACTGTCCTGGCCCAGCCGAGGCTGTTTGTGGGATCCTCCCCAGGCACAGGGGTCAGGGTGAGGCAGGTTCATATCTCAGTTTTCTCCAGCTAAGATCTCAGTGTGCAGCTGGGCTCTCTCCTGCAAAAGCTCTCTAGGTAGAAGCCCACAGTTGAAGACAGTAACCAGCTCTATAATGCATAAAAAAGAAAAACCTCTAAGTCAGTGATTTTTTAAAAAATATGTGTCTACACTTTCATTCCCCTTGAAAGTCTGAAGAACCAACCAAATCAGACATCAGTGTGATCATTTATGCTGCTTTGATTAGGAGTTATGCATTATTTCCCAGAAACTGAGCTCAAAGACAACCTCCAAATAGCGAGAAGATTCTTAATTTCTTTGGGAAACCTGGTGGTCTGGGTCAAGGTTTATGACAAATTGTCACTAACACTTTTAGTTTTGTTCACTGTATTTCATTCTGTTTTTAAAAGACAAACAAAACCAAACTAGATTGAGTATTTTGTTTTCTTTAAAGGCCTGGAACTGCTACAGTGTTATTTTGAGGCCTTTCTCAGGTCTAATTATTCCTGCGCATTCACTGCAGTGTTGATCTTTGAAAGCAGACATCCAGAGAAGAAAAAATGCTCTCAGAAATCACACTTCAGGTTACAGACCACAAGCATTTGAAGGCACAAAGACCAATCCCTCTTTGGTATGTGCCAGGATGACAACCAAATAGACTTCTCTGTTTTAATTCAGTGATTATCTGCATGAACACAGATGTCTATTGATCTGTTGATACATGTCTATCCACTGCAATAAATTTCAGTCCTTGCTGCTGGAATTGGGTACATTATCCTTTTTGTGCTAGTGATGGAGGTTTAAATCTTGGGTTTGATGGAAAAGAGTAGTTATGAGAATCATCAATTCTTTAACCTTGCAGCAATCTCCCCGAAAACTAAGGAGAGAGTATACTTTTAAATCCTTCTTTACTGTGTTTTCAGGAAGATATATGCAAACAAACTCCTTAATTAGCTCTGTTGCTTATTTTTGACATTTGCAGCAATCTTTCTGAGTGTTATGCAAATTTCTGCTGAGTGAGACAGTCTACAAATAATCCAATTACAATACATTATCTATTTATTATGTCAGAATTTTGATTTATTATGTCCTGCTTGGCAACTGCTTTTTACTGTACAAATAGAAACAAAACCAGACAAACCCAAACTCAATCACCAGGGGTTTTTTAGACAACAGAAAGATCATTAAGTGATAGCAAAAGATAGTTATAAATGCACAACACAAATACGATATCCATTAATATAATTATTTTTCTGTGTAAGAGTGAAAACAACAGCATTGAAGTGTGAGTCCACCTTCTGTGGAGCTGTTCCACCAAAGTCCCAGGCAGGGTGTCTATTTTTTCAAAGGTTTTGTGAGTTGGTTGTTCTTACCAATACTAGTGTTTACAAAAGCTTGCTGTTACACTTCTAATCTCATGTTTCGTATCTTATACACCATTAAGCTAGCAGTTCTAAGAGCTCAGTTTATCTCCATCTCTGTTTTGCTGGTGGTGGTGCTGCTCATTAAAAGGTTATCTCTGTACTCCTCTGCCAGCCCTCTGAACCCATGTCAGGATGAAGCACATGTAAACGGTGTAATTCTATGGAAAACGGCAATAAACACCAGTGCCAGCGTGGACAGTGTACACAGCGTTGCCTGGATCCCTACAGCACCCATACCTAGCCTGAACTCATATTCCTTTTATTTTTTGGCATCCTCTTTAGAGGTTAGGTCATCACAGTGTTTCCCGGTGAGCCTTTCCTGACTGGAAAGGTCAGCCTGGCATTACATTATGTGGCCATCATTAAAATTCCTGTGTGGAGTCAAGTCACAACAAAATGTAAGTAGGAAAGTGAAATCTTGACAAGCTTAATGGTCATCCGAAGCTACTGTGATTTATTAGCTTGTCCCCTGAGAGAAAAGTTTTAAGTTGATTGTGCTCTTCAATAGCAACCCAAGTGACATAATCTGTCTCAAATTTACTCGTGTGGCAGCCGGAGCAGGACCTTGCTAAGCCCTTGTGTACGTGCTGTCTCCCGAGTGCTGCTGGAGAAGAGCTTTGGGGTGATGTTTTCCGGGCTCAGAAATGCCAGGCAGGACCTGGCATGGCAATCCCTGCTTTCTGCTGAGGGGCCTTGTGTGGTCAGGCTCAGGAAACACCAAGGAACTTTGACAGAAAGAAAAAGGAGAGGTATTTTTGCCAGTAAAGGGGGAAAAAACATTCAAATACAAATTTTTGGAAGTTGTCAATCTGTCTCATTCCAGAGTTATCTGTAAATGGATCTTAATTTGGTGTTGCTTTTCTTTGAATTATTTAATTTTAGCCTACAGAAAGAGTGCTGGGGTCATTCCATATTGTGATCGTGGTTTGCGGTTTGGGATTTGTTTTGTGAACATAACTAAGTGAAATTTCTGTTCTTTGATTGGATGAGTTCCTAATTAAAAGTTTTCAGGAAATACTTGTGAACACTTCATGTGTTTTGCATATTCATCAGAGTATTTGCCACTATGTATTTGCATGCATATTCATTAAGTTATCTTTACCTACAAATTGTTCAGAAATAATTGATTCTTGACTATTCACTTAAAGATAAAATTCATTAAATGAGATATAGATTCACTTGTTCACCAGGTATTTGCATACAGTTTTCAAAATAAATTAAGTAATGTACTGGAAATGCCACTGACACGTGTGTGTTTCATATTTAATTCCCAGTTAATGGGCTGATTTCAATGTGCCCTTTGCAGCATTGCTAAGCATTCTATTAAACTCACTTTCAGAGTTGTTTCCTAAAATTAAGCCTTCACTATTATGGTCTTATTTAATTTTTTTTTCATGTAACACAGTGAATAATTATTATTCCTTGCATTAGCCATCTTTGAGTCTTTTGTGGGTTGTTGCCATGTTTTTATTTGGTAATTGCTTTATTTAGTCTTTTTTTGGTGAATTGCATGCTGTAGTTCTTTCACTTTTTATGTAAACACTTTTTTTGGAAACCCTATTTTGTAACTTTGGAAAACAGGATTTCACCATGGCATTTCCATATCCTTGGTTTGCCTCTTTTGCCCCTTAAAAGCCTCTTAAAGCCCCTTTTCCCCCCCCCCCCAGCTATACATTATTTCATGTCTGCATATATTATTCCATTCTATCTTTCAATATCACATCTTGCATTTTCATCTTTCCGTTTCTTTCCTCTTACGGTTTGTTCGCATTCTTTGATGTTCTTCCTTTAATTATTTTCCGAACATTTTAATCTTGGGTGCTCTGCTGTGTTGTCTCTGCTCTTGCGGTGTTTAGAACTTTTAATTTCGTACCACCTGTGAATTGCACTGGTGCACTGAGAGGTTTATGTTTGTTATATAATGCTGTTATGAGAGGTTTGTACTTTGGGCGAGCAGTGGATTTAAGTTTTTGCTTGAAACTATATTTCAGAGGAGTCACCGCAGCCGGACTCTGGCAGCTGTAATATAACACCCTATCCTGACTGCAAAAATCTAGTGCTGAGCCCAGCTAGGAGTTTCAGCTTGGGAGTTTTGGGGTTTTTTCAGCTTGGGATTTTTTTGGTTGATGAAGTGTGTTTTGCATTTTTTTGTCAGGGAAAAGTGTTAAAGATTGGCCATTAAGCATGGTGAGGTACAATACAGTGTTAGCCATGAGCAACACAAAAGCAGAATGTCAGATCGCAGTTTTCAGGATTTTTTAGTATAATTTTATCAGTCGGTCTATTTAATTTAAAAAATCCTAAAAGAAGTTGTCCTGTCATTTGAAAACCAGAATGGTGAAGATTGAGATGGTATAAGGCTTTAACCGAAAAAAGCAAAACCGCTGAAAACATGGCTCAACATACTTCTCTCCACATGAACAGAGAAATAAAGGAATATAAATTTTCCCCTATTAAAAATCCTTACCACTGTGTTTAAGCAAATTCCATTTGATACCGTATAGTTCAGAAAGTATTTTTGAGACTGCCAGACTTGAAGATGTGAATGAAGTCATACTGACAGTGATTTGAAATTTCTACTCTGGCATTTCGAATTTGATTAAAGGTTTAAGCTTTTAAAGCGAAAGTGCATATTTTATATAACACAGTCGGGGCCCTATTGTCAAATGGTCTGAGGAACTGTGAATCGACAGCTATCATCAAAATAGCACAAATCCACCAGCAAGATCTCCTGAAAGACTATGGGGTGTCATTATAGCACCTAGTGGAGTATAAAATGTTATTTATTCTGCAGGCATTTTTCCTACAGCTGTCACTCCTTTTGTGACAAAGCCTCTGTCTGAAAGAAGAGCACACAGTTTCTCTAGGGCATGTAAGCCCTGGTTAAAGAAACTTCTTCAGTATTTCTTGTGCAAAGTATTTCTTGTGCAGAGACAAATTCGTACTGTCATCGTACCTCAGCTGCTGGTGTGTGGTGTTTTGTGATACATGTGTGATATCAAGTGCTGGTACAGGAGCACAGCCTTCATGAGGGGACTGCTCTTGTACTTTTGGGTATAGTTTCCCCTTTTGGCGTTGGTGAAGGGACACAGGTTGCAATTTTACAGTGAAAGGAGTTTTGGGGAAGGGGGAAAAATGAGTCTAAAAGCCCCACTCCGCCATGTGATCTGGTAGGACAGGTTGAAGGCTGGAAATCATAATCCAGTCCTGGCTGAGGGCAGTTATTTTTCTATTAATTCAAAAAGAGGGGTGAAACAGAGACCGATGTCATAAAGCAGTATTTTCTCAGTCTGTTGTTTGGCCCATACAAGAAGGCAGAAAATGGGTGAGAATTTGACCCCTTACCTTCTATTTCAAAATAAACTCTCTGACACTTGCAAGCTGAGGCTGACTCTTCTGAGGTGCAATGGGTGGGGCACTCAGGTATCTCCTCCTTCGTGGCACCCCTGTCTCCATTTCCTTGCCTTTTGAAGAAAGTTGGTAACTGAAGTTAGCATGACAGGCACATCTCATGCCCCTTAAATGAAATGATTCACAAAGCAATCTTTTTGTGGGTTTTCTTTGTCTCTGCTTTCTAGCTCTCTTCAGCAGTCTAAATAATTAGGAAATATTTCCTGCTTTGTCAGTTCAGATTTATTTGTTCTCTGCTAGTATCCCCCACATGGCTGGAATACAAATCATTCGCTGGAAAAAATGAGAAGTGATGAGGAAGAAGGTGATTAATGACCTAACATTCTATTTTACCGGATAGAACAAGAGGGGTTTCACTCAGTTTGCCTCCAGATAGCATTTTGTATTCATTTTGCAACACAGTTAGAACTCAATTGTATCAAAAGTGAAAATTCATAAACCTACAGCAGTTTGTGAAATGTGAATGATTGATTGCATACAGCCAGAAAACTCTTGAAAAGATAAACTAATTCTGTGATGAACAGCGCATTTCATACTCAATTAATTATACAGTACATTTTGTTTCAAAATATTAAATGCCTAGAACAGTCTTCTGCCTGAAAGCGTCTGGGCTTTGTAATGAGACAAAAGTCTTGGGTTCAATCAGCTGTCTGTGTGAGAGTTTAGAATGACTTATGTCTGAATTAGAGAGGTTTAGGGCAGTGATTTCCTGGCAGGAAATTAATAATGAGCTAAATTAGAACATGCCTAGAGATGACTTAAACAACTTCGCTAGCATTGTCTGTGACAGGCTGTCAGGTTTTTCCCCAGTTCTAGTGTTCTCTAGTAAATAATCGCAATCATTAAAAAGTTGTGTGTGTTCTGTGACTCTCCTTGCAAAACCAGCTTCATTCATAACAGTTTTCAAGCAAATTTTTATGGAAAAGCAAAATAAAAAAGATCCAAAAGGAAGTAGAGTGTCATATTTGAAGAGAAGATGGGAGATCTGGAGAGTGTATTCTTGCAGTGCAGTGTGTTGTGGTGGAGAATGGCAAAACACAGGCCTACAGTTTGTACTGAGACAGCTTTTATAATTTTTCCAATAAGTCCAAACATCAGAGCAGATTTGAGTTCTGTTCATACTGCAAAGGATGAGAAGACTGAACCAGAGGGAAATAGCTAATGTCTGTGCCTCTGTCAAAAATAGTATTATGCTCAATCACCTTTTACTCCCTTTAAATCAGTGCACAGCAAAGAGAATTTAAAAGGAAGCAGAGCTGGGGAGAGGGCTTCAAGGTTCAACATCCAGGTGTTTCAGCTGGAGGCAACAATGAGCTCTTTGCCCAAGCAAATTGTCAGGAAGTTCTGTTTGCCCGGTAAGGTTCTGTCATGCCAAGATAAATTATTTCTGACCTTTTTCTTATTTCAAGGTAAAACAGAACCAAAATAATTTATCTTACTGTCCAATTCTTAAAAGTTAATATCAATTCTACAACTTCGGGGAATGAATCAAAGAGGGCATGAGTAGTTAAATGATGGCCAGTGACATTAATCTGCCTGGTGTGTGCTGAGAGATCCTGTTCAATAAAAATGACAAAACAATACAAATACTTATTATTCAAGTGGCTCCTGAATTACTGGGCTAATGATATGATTGACAGTCTTTTCTGAATAAAACAAACAAACAAAAATCAGACCAGAGAACAAAACCAACTGAAGAATAATTAAATAATTAACGAAATCCCAAACAAACAAAATGAAAAAAAAAACTCCAAACTTAAACTGAAAACCAAAGCTCCCACTATGAGCAACATATGAACTTGAACACAGAACAAGAACTGTATAGCCCTGTCTTGGAAGTTCCTAAGACATGAAAATGTCTTGCTTTCTGCTCCCAAAGAGAGAACTTGAGAGAACTTCTAACTGGAAGAATTTCACATAACATTTGGTCACAGCATTCTCCTACCCCGCTGTGTCCTTGCAGGTGTTGGAGTGGAAACAACTCCCCACGGAAAGCCAGGATTGTGGCAGCATGCAGGAGCATGCCCAAAGGAGAAATTCTCCCTGCAGCCTCTGCTTCGCAGGTTGAGCTCACAACCCAATTACTTTAGACTTACGTTTAAATCCCCGGTGCTGCTTACTTTTTGTACGTGAATGGATCCCTTAGGGCTTAAAAAGAAAAACTTTTGCATCCCTGGGGAATACGCAGAATAATGTAATGCTGGTCACTTCACTCCAAGAAAAATATATTGGCTAAATATATCAACACTAATACCTTGCAAAAAAGTGGTTTTGCTCTCAGAGTATCTGGTGAAACATTTTTCATTGAAATAGCCTAACAAGCATAATTCCATTAACATCAGTGGAGTTTGATCAAAATAGATCATGATCAGTGTGGATTTTTCAGTGTTGTTCATTGCAGCTTAGATTGTAGGAGCTAATTTTCCAAGCATCAGCATCTTTCAAAGGATGAAGAAGACAAATATTTATTTGGGGGAAAGTTACAGGAAGGAGAAAAAAACCATTTCAGTGTTGCCACTGCTTTATTTGTGGTACTGACTTCTGTTTAATTCAGTGGTATAATAAATGCATAGCTCTTTTGTGGAGAACTAGCAGAACAGTAGATAAAAGTAAGGGATCTGTAAACATCAAAGTTCTCCTGTGAAAATCAGGGTGGAAATTGTAATGGAGAATTGGAGATTGAGCCAAAGTCTTGGAGTGTTTACATTGTCTCATTTACTGCTGTACAGCTATATTTTAATGGGCTTGTTACACTTAGGGAATTATTTACCGGGCACTGTACTTTTAAGTCAAGTGAGGTTACTTAAAATATGACTGACTAGGCTGCAGGATGTATAGAAGCACCAAAAAAATCAAATAAATGCTACCGTTTGGTTTTTGTCTTTTCATGTTAATGCAGAGTTGATTTGATACACACTCTTTCTCAAAAAACATTTGCTTTAACTTAGCAGATAATTAAAAGTATATCTGCTCAGTTTTCTTTTTATTTGTGGGAGAAAACAACAATAAGTACCTTTCATAAAGTGCTTCTAATCAGGAAGTTGCACAGCAGTTTTTGTGGAGATTCCAACGACAATTACCAGATCCAAAGCTCCCAAACTAATTGCTGTTATGTTCCTGCCTCTTTTTAAAGCATAAGGAGAATAACTGCACACGCTGTATCATGCTGGAACAAAGGAATGCGGAGCGAGATAGGTATTTTTCTACGTGATGTGGATTCAGTGCATTTGGAACACTGTCTTTTGTTTTCAGACTGTGTCCCCTGGTGCTGAAAACAAACCATTGTTCAGCTGCGGGGTTTCAGAAACACGCCAAAAACTTGGTTTCATCAAGACAAGGTTTCAGGTAACAGAGGTTAAGAGGAAGTGAGATGTGACTATAGCAGTTGCATAATCCCCCATAAATTACACATTACAAGTTACAGCAGTCCCAATTTCCAAGTATGTTTGATATGGGATTAAAAGTCAAGCTAGAAACCAATCAACTCACCAGATTCTTAGAAAATGGGAATATCTACTATAACAATAAATTTTTAAGAACTTCCAAGAAACAAAGGAGTGACAGGGGAAGAGTTCAGGAATGTAAAAAAAGTAGTTTGATACCGTAAAATTTGAAAGAAATATTCTGGATTCTTTCAGAGTCTTGTTTTCAGGTAGGTCTTCTTCATCTCCTTAGCTTTGTCTTTCTTTCTGTTTTGACCCACGTGAAGTGTGGCAGAGCATGATAATTTTCTAAATTTCTATCCAATTCTTGGCTCTGTGCTAAATAACTTCTTTTTCTGAACATTGTCTATTTAGTCTCTTTATCTTGATAAAAGGCTGTATGTTGCTTGTTTGCTTGTACCATTTGTTCAGTGCTAGTTACTGCATCTTAAGATGTTCTCTTGCTATTTCAGAGAGCCATACATTATTCACCCTCTTCCAGGATTGCAATATTGACTGAGTCTTAAATGTAAAAAAAGCAATAAACAAAACAAAAACCCCAAACAACCTCCCCCCACACAGTCAGGAATCTTGTCTGCTTGCTCTCGTACAGCTTAATTATACAAGCAAACTAAAGAAGGCATTTAAATGTTGAAACTCCAATAACTTTTAGAACATTACAGAAATGTTCAAATTACTAACAGTGAACAGGGTAAATACTAATTCAAATTAGAACAGATATTTGGGGTGGGGTGTGGTGGGATGTGTTTGTTCCCACATTGATGAGGTGTAAAAACTTATCACAGTCACGGTGATACCGTTTACCTCCACCAAAATAATGTTTCAGTGTGAGGTGTTTAATCACTGTGATCTCGCTGTCAGTGAATTGTGTTTTTAGAGCTCCTTGTCTGATTTGCAGTGTGAGCACTAACTCTGCTGTGCACACACTCAGGGCATCTCAGCGACTGCTCAGACAGTGCCCTGGTTGTCCCCTGGCTGTGCCCTGGTCCTGCAGTGCCTTTTTCTGTCCTCGTTCCTGAGCACTGCAATCTCTTCTCGTTAGGGCAGTCACCACGTTTATTAGCAGACTGGTTTTCAGTTACCTTCCAAACACTGCCATGGATTGAGAACATGGATTAGCTAGACAAATGATTCAAAGCTGATTAGTTAAAAATAGATTCTCTTTTCCCAGATACTCTTTTAGTGCCCTTCAGCTATTTAGCACTTTATAATGAGCAGAATTACAACAGTGGGCCACCTTTTAAATATATTTTCTTCTTAAAAATCAATAAAGACCTTTTAAAAAAATTCAATAGTCAGCACCCATGACTTACACAGGTGACTAATTCAATACAATCAACATATCAAGTGATTTAATTCTACAAGTGAACACAAATTGTCGCTGTTTACTAGAGCACTTCTATTAAAAGTTCATCCATGAAAATTACAGACTGTCATTATAATTTTTATTTTTGCTTATGTAAACCTCTTGGAGAATGATTTCAGCTTTTACTAGAACAGGCCCTCTTAGAATACAAATTACTCTTGAAAACAAAATAAATCACTCCCAAAGTAAATCTTAAGCAGAGCCATAAATTTGGGTTGATACAGCAGCATGGTTACAAGACCATCAGCTGTGTAACAAGATACACAACTGGTTTGCAATCCAAGCAATGCTATGTAAAGTTAGCAAGCAATGATCCATTAAATGAGCCCTCCTCTATGTGATTTCAAGCCTGGGTTAGGAGCAACGCTGTAACCCACACTCGATTCAATTACGCAGACATTAAGAAAAACAATAGAATTAAAACAGAAAATAGCATTGGTGTTACGGGGAGTAAGAGGAAGGATATCTCAGAGAAGCATTTCTTAGCCTTAAATTCAGATTTTTGGGGTGGTTTAAAGCAGCTGTGTTGTGTGATTGCCATCAGCGATGGACAGAGGGGATGACAGAAGCCATCAGCAAGCAATGCTGGTGTCCTGATCCCAGCAACGTCCCAGTCTCATTTTTGTAAGGGACTGCTGTGGAGCCAATATTTAATTCTGAGTATTGAAATCAGATGGAAGGATGCTTGGGAGAGGGAGGGCATACATTTTTTACAGCTTATAGGCAAATGTTGTGGCTCCTGTTTCCAGCGAAGCTGTGGGGACAGAAACTGTTGCTTTTGAGGTTTCAGTAAGTGCACTGCTGTATCTTTCACTGAAAGATTGTTTTCCCTCTGCCAAGAAAAAGTTTCTGAAATCTGCAAAATAACTAAGCTTTATGTAGAGTTTGGTTTTCCTAAACACTTAGGTTTATTAAATGCAATGCATCACTATGTCCTATTATCTTTCATACAGAACATCTGATTATTGTTGGAATAACTCAAGGTTTTTCAATTCTTTTCTTTATCCTCTGCTAATGCATGATTTAGAGTTGATGACCTTTAAGGTTCTCTTAATAAAGTTATAACATACTATGCTGAAATAAAAGGAAAATCAAAGTTTCCATGTAGTTAAAAGAAGGGGTTTTTTTGTGTAAGTTTTACACAGGTCACACACCTTTCCAAGAAATATGGCTTTAACATATCCAGGACAGACAACATTTTTTTTTGCCTCTTAATCATATTTAGTTTTCTTTTAGAAAGTGTCTGAAAAATACCCCAGGATGGCAATCAGATTACAGTTTTTAAATTGTCATGAAGATGGATTAGATTTGTTGTACCATTCACTACTCTCATTGCAATTATCATCACAAGAATGAATTCATAATATGTCATTTCCTATTCATTACAGACATTGTCACTGCAGAATGTGAAATGAGCACTGAAATGCCTCATGCATCCTGCACAACATGACAGCACTGTAAATCAGACTGTTTTGACCTTTTCAGTGCTCAGTTATTTAATACATTGGTCAGCCCTATCCTCTGTTTATTTGGAATTGATTGGATGTGCTGTTGGGAAACCTTGGCCTCCGTTTGAGGTACTGAACTCACAATAGGTGAATCAGGATGTTGAGCCACCAGACCAAGTGCTAAAGAATTTATCAAGTTACAGAGTGCTGGGCTGGGAAGGATATAGAGACTCAGAAGGAACTTGTCAGGAATAACTTTGGAGTATGGCAAATTCCATGTTGTGGTACAATAACCAAATAAATGCCAAACAAGCTCTACTGCTTAGCCAAAGTCTTCAAAAATGATAAGAAATTTGGTGTTTTGTCCCGAAGGGGAAGTTCTCAAGAATTTATTGGCTCATTCCTTCTAAAATTCTCAGTTAACAGGTCTAAACTTAAGCATCTTACCTTTTTTTTACAGCCCAGTTATCTATATTAAATCTTGGGTCTATTGTAACTATTTCAATATTTTTTTATTTCAAAAGATGAAAATAAAGTATGAAAAAAGGGTTGGAAGAAAGGTGCTCTTGCTATTGGTCAAGCTTGACAAATTGAAGGTTTAAGCTAGTGAGCAATGGAAGAAGCTAAAAGAAAAGACATATTTGCATGAAATACACGTTGGTGAGAATCTTGGTAGATTTTGGGCTGTAGAGGACCTTTTTCTGCAGAGCAATAGTCATTCACATGAACTGGATTAAGAGAAATATCAGTAGATTTGTACAATTAAAGCATGCACCAAAAGCCTTTCAGGGTGAATATGTAAAAACAGGAATGCTGAAAGGAACTGGAAAATCGTTACAAAGGCTTTCACTAAATGCACTCTTATAGGTGGAAATATATTGGAATATCAGACCAATTAATTGAAAATTTTGAGTTTGATATGACATTGAAATCCTCCCAAACATAAACCATTGGTCACTTTGCTTAGTCTGAATCCTTCCCCCTGCCTGACTTGTTCCCAGCAGTATAAAAGCTGTTTTAGAAGAACAGCAGTTACATCTGTAACTCCAAATGGATCCACTTTTGGAAGACATGTTCTGAAGAGCTCCGCAGTTATTTTGGTTCCCCTAACAAGTAACTCCTTTTGAATTCAAGAAGGGTACATGTGACTTATGTCACTATATTGACACGTGTAATGCCTGCTCAACTGACGTCTATTTTTGGGTGCAAAACTTGAAAGTACTAAAGGAAATTAAAGTCTGTGAGCAGCAAAAGATGAAATTTCTGGGTTACTGAATCTTCTCTCACTTTTTGTTTCAACTGTGTTAAAAGCATTTGAAATAAAGAGCAAAATGTCTCCAGATCAACCTAATATCAAAATATGGAAAATGTCTCTTATCTTTTTTTTTGATAGCTTTGAAATGAGTCTCAGTAAAGAAAATTTCAGATGCTTTCTGTCTTTTTCAGGAGCTGTGCTGATTTTTTAAATTTTTTTTTTCCATTTTCACAATTAATTCATACTGCTGCGGGCTTTATGATGCTTCTGAAATTTCCTTTATACCTTCAGCACAGGAATCTTTTGCTCCTGCTTAATTTGACTTAGGATTATTTTTACTTTTCTCTTTGTTCTTCCAGAATCCAGGACAACTTGTTGGAATTTACCCTGGCGGCAGGAAACATGTGGGAGCACAAACTGCCAAGTTTCCATTTGCATTTCTAAAAACATTTTTCGGGCCACAGTTTTCTTTCCCTCTGAAGCAATAATTTTTTTCTTTTTCACTTGAAATTGCTTTTTATGTATTAATACATTAAAACTCTCATGCTCGGGTTCACTCTGGCCGAGTCCTATCTGCCAAATGAATGAATTCAAAGGGAGGATTTTAGGAGTAACAGACATCCTGACTCCTTTATAGGAAAAGTTTAATGCTTTTGAAGCGAGGAAACTCTTAAAGCTATGCAGTGTTCAAGCACTTCATATACTTGAATATAATGTGAATTAAGTCAGCCTGTCTTTCTGTATACTTAGATCACATTTATTGCAGCAAGCTTCTAACACCTGGAAAGCTGGTGTTATTCTCAACAAGTGAAAAAATATTTAGCTCCTCCTTTTGCTTTGCTGAATTCTGGCCTTTTTTTTTTTTTATTTTCCCAGAAGCTGATTATGAGAGGGAGGTGTGTGGAAATACAGAAAAAAAACCAAAACCCAAACAACAAAAACGCCCAATTTGTTTAGAGAGTTTCCATTTCATCTGAGTATGGAAACAGCTTTGGTCTGGATGATGCTGCTCTAGTTTAACAAGTGATTCTTGGTAACTAACTTTGTCCAGCCTTGCAAAACTCCTTTAATTAGGTGTTAGAGTTTGCTAACTTTTTGCTGTGTCATTTAACAATTTATGGATGTATTTTCCACCTCAGTATATTCTATGATTCTATTTTCTTACAGGAATTATTCCACTGTTATTGACATGCATGTCCTAATAATTAGTAGTTCCAAAAAAATTAATTTCTCCCTGACATGTCATTGTTTTCTGCCTTTGCTTCAGAACAAAGCTGATGTGCTGTAAATCATTCTCAGTCTGCATATTGCTTACATCCTTAATTACAGCTATTTGGAGACCAGTATCTCTCCTGCAGGAAAAAAACCCAGAAAAACCCTCAAAGCTTTCACTTTACACAAGTATAATTTTGACTAAAGAAGAAACCACTCACATGGTTTAGTTGCAGCCGTCTAATTTGTAAATGTTGGTTGTAAATAATACAATTAGATGGTTTTCACTTAAAATGATGCACTAAATTCGTTGTGCAGAAATTGCACACATGGGCTCGCTTACTGGGCCATTGATTAAATTGCTGTTCTTAAGGCCTAATCAGCCCTTCAGTCTTTTTGGATGCAGAATATAAATCAATCCTATTGGAGTAACAAGTCTTGGGGATAAAAATGCCTTACAGATGAATAGTTCAGTGCAGAATATTTCTAAGAGATCAAAATAAACACTTCCTGGTTTTGATCAAAGTGAGACCTTGCCTTTACCTTCCAATAATTATATATATATAGCCTCCATTGCATAATAGTTACCGTGACGAATTCGAATGAAATGTCTTTGGTTGTTGCAGGCCTGAAGTACAGGAGAACTCAAAAAAAGAACATAAAATGCCTTTTACTCAAGGTGGTTATTGCTGGAGTTCCAAGAGCCCAGCTCAGGAGTTAGTCTTGGAGGCAGGGCCATTGTGTTGAGTACCAGGGGAGATGGTGCATTATTCTGGCCTGTATCCTATAGTCTGTGCAGATGTCTTGTGTTGGTGTCCCAGTGGAAATAGTGTCCCGTTTATCCTGCTTATCAGTATGTGCTTAAAGCATTATCCTAAACCAACTTGGTACTCTTTGTAATCCAATTGGCCCTGATCTTCTGCAGCCTTGAAAGGTAGGAGTGTATGTTGACACTTCAGATTATTCTGTGTTCCTGCATTAAAAGTCAAAGGGAGGGATCTTTCAGCGTTTGTTGAGTGATGAGATTAATGTCTTGTCCCTGCTTCCAAAGTCGTGGTTCAGCAGAAGAAATTCTCTGTGCTTCTCGTAGCCTGGTTACCCTTCTCTTACAGTTTTATGAGAAGGAAAACTCAAAATCTTGAGCAGTGATGAATTTTCAAGGCTGTGAATTCAAATGTGGTCAATAAAAAAAGTAACTGAAAAGACTGTGCACTTCTTTGAGAAACTTGTGCCTCAGATTGGATGAAGTAAGATTACTGATGGATGGGACAAAGTATTAATTCTAGAAATAATAGGGACACAACGGCTGTGTCAGGCACACAACTGTTCAGCTATAAAGAGTGTTTGTTACCTACCTGGAAATATCCTGACCTACACCTCGTTAGAGTCTGAAAAAGAATGTGGAAGAATACACTTCATTACATGAAAGATTGCCAAAATAGAAAAATAGTTTGTTTTATGGAATGACAAGTAAAACAAGGAAAGAAAAGAAAATGAGATTTGTTTCACAGCAAGCCTTGGAAGCATTAGATTCATAGATGAGAAATGCAGATGACTCTGAAACATATTAAACAGCTCCAAGGAAGAAGTTTCGCCTGGACAGCGTCAGAGAAACTACCCCAAATGATATTGTGTGTAACAAGAGGCTGCTCAGCTGTGCCGATGGAGACAGAGAGGTGAGGGAGCTAAAGGAGGCTTTTTTAAGCGAGGAGTCAGGATACTCAGAAATGAAAGACTCTGAAACATGGGTTTGTCAGAATAATTTCCTGTGAGTTTTAGTGTGCCTTCTCCATTCTTTACAGCTTTCCATGGATAGCTGTACCCCTGAGAGTGCTGCATTCTCATCACAAGCCGCAATGCAAGGGCAGAGGATCAAACCGAGGAGGTGACAAGTCCCTACCCTTATTCTGGAAGGGAATTCGTTTCCAAAGTGACAGTTTTAGCATACACAAAGGTGCAGTCAGGTTTCTGTGTGTTTTTTTTTCCTACTTAAACGTTTCCTTCTTCGATGCTGACATATTTCTACCATTCAAAGAATAAAGAGATACCTAAGTGTGAAAAACAAATCACAGCCCCTGTCAGAGGCTTCTCCCTCAGATGCCTTGGTATCAAGTACATTCAGCACTGCGATGCATGACTCGGCAGGAACCTTTGATGTGCATCGAGCTGCACTGGAGCAGAAAGGCCTTGTGCTGGAGAGGGGATCTGGGGCCGTGCTTCACATCCACCCTTGGGGCCATGCCCTTGGGGAGTGGTGGCCTGAGAACAATGGTGGCTTGCACTGTCTGAACAGATATTTTAGGTTTTAATGTCGGATTAACGTTTAAATGTCCCTGCTGGAACTGCTGTTAAAGTGTGAAAAAGAAACCCTAAACAGAAGAAACATCCAGTAAACTGGAATGTTTAAAATAGCAAAGACTTGAAAACATCATAAAGAACTACTTTGCCCATGTTCTCAGTAATATTTGTCGCAACGAAATGCATAATTTTCAATGCCTCACTTGAAGAACATCTCCTTTGTGTCTGCTAATATGTTTCCTCACACACAGAGATGATGGTAGGGAAAATTGTTATTTTTTTTGCCTTCTCTGGGTGTTTTTCTTCCACCCCTATTGCCCTGTCAGGCACAGACTTGGGCACAAAAGAGGGAATTTTCAAGAGTACCTTGTCTGATGCAAGTGTTTTTTCTTGGTGCCTTCTTTTCCTCCAGCCTTTGTTGCAGAGAACCACAACTTTTCAAACAAGTAACACAAAAATTACATCTAAGAATACTTTTGTATGACCTGAGATTGTGCAGGGTCTTGGGGTGAGTGTGCACCTACATACAAATTGAACCTGCAAATTATGTGCACAAGCCATTTAGAAAACCAGGCTAAGAATCCAGCATATCCTTTTATTTTATTTATCACTCAGAAGCCTTCAGCTGAGCTGGGTGAATTATGTAAATGGTACAACAAGCTGATTTTGCTTCTGCTGGTTAATTTTCCTCAATGTTTCAGGTCAGCAAACAGTTTGATGTTTGCTTTTTAAAATTTTACAGCATTAATATTTTTAATTTAGTTATTGTTTCCTGAGGTCTGACAGATACTTTACAGGGTCTCAACATATTGCATCTGCAATGTTCTTTTTCTCAGCTAAATTGTTGTGTTGCAGAAAGTTGCTAATAAAAGAATTTCTTAAGTCTCCTTTTCCAGTCACCAAATCAGTGGGCCCCAGCTGTTAATTAAAATATTCAGTACTTATCAAGGTTTTCCTTGCATTATTTAGAAACATTTTGCTAAGCCAAACTAACATATTTAAAAAAAAAATAAAAGTAACTAAGTGAAATGCCTCTAGTTTTGTGTGTTATTCCTAGAATATTTTTGACATGACTGTCTTTGGGATGAAATTATTCCTGCAGGAATATTCACCCCAGGATATGCCCATCAGGTGAGGCAGGTTTTCTCCCTGCCTCTGTCCAGGACAGCAGAGGAGCTGCTTCTGCCTGTGTTATACCATGTAGTGAGGCGTGTAACATGAAATAATCCAGCAAGATACAGCAGCAGCAGCAATTATTCCAGCGAGGGGCCCCTTCCTTCTGGATCATATTCCGTGTGTGTGGTGAGTGACTGTGTACTAACTGCATTTACTCGAGGCTGAGAGGAAGTACAACAGACACTGAGGAACATCTCAATTTCCCCCCCTTCTTTTGCGAGATGCTGCATTGCCTTAACTCGGCTTGGCTGTTAAGAAAGCGGAAATCGAGGATTGCTGTCTTTGTCAGCTGGAATATTTCGAAATGTTGGTGAGAGCCCATTTAATGCATCTCCCTGAGCGGAGGTTGCCTGTTCAGAAAAGCCTCTCTCCTCGGAGAAGCCGCGCTGCTGTTGGGCAGTGTTGCTGCTAAACGGGACACTGGGCTGCAAAAGTCCCACTTAACATGAAATGAGCACATTTCCTTTCGTGGTGTAGCCAAACCCTGCTCGTGTCCTTAAGGAGTGCCTGCTTTGCACTATGCCTGCAACAAAAAGCCTGTTTGAAGGGGAGGTGAGGGCAGAAGCTTCATTTACAGGGAAGTACATAGAAAGATATTTCTATAGGAATATGAACTTATGCCCCAGTTAAATATCAAATAGGTACGTTCTGAGCTCACTGAGCACTTTAGGAAGAAGATAAATGATGATGATGTTCTTGAGGTTGCGGGATTAAATTGTGGGCACACATGCATTGAGACAGACATTCCCAACGCTGTGTTATTTTGTGACAGTGTGTAGGACAACCTGAGAGGGGAGAAATACTGACTGAATATTTAGGATTTTGGAAATATTTGGTGTGTTTCATTTTGACTCTTGGCTGTACCACACTAAAAAAACAGGTTCATGTCAACCGTTATGAAAAATACCAGTATATTTTGTTAGATTTTAATATCCCCAAAATGTATGTTTAAACCCTATGGCAGATTTTTTTTTCTAAGGGTAGACAAGTTTACACTAGCTGAAACTTTCAATTCTGCTGACAGTAGGCTAAAAAAGTGAGTTGAAGAATAAAAGTATTTTGGCAGTTTTTCAGTCTTAATTCTTTTGTTAGAAGCTGAACAATATGAGCTCCAGGACTTAGAAAAGCAAAACAGACAAAAAGTCCCTCAAACAGTTTCAAATTCTATTCTAAATCAATCCTGGATGCCCAACAACAGAGGGTTCATGATGTCAGTGTGACCCAGCGGACCAACAGCAACTGGAAGCAGCCGGGGAAGCACCTGCGAGCTGAACACCCCAATGAATCTTTGTCCCCTCACAAATTGCTCCTCGTGTCACGCTCAAATGAAGTATGAGAATTATGTAAGAAGAGTGGATGCTGAGTGCCAGAAAATACCTAAAGGAAGCATGCTTTTAACAGGTGGCACTCAAAAAGCGCTGTCCAGAAAGGAAATGCCCCAGTCCTCTCAATGGCCTGGGATATCCTGTTCAAACAGCAATTTCCTGGTGTTTGCTGATAAATGTATTCCTTTTCACCAAAAAGGTGTCTGGGACAAAAGCAGATCCGGGGCCTGGCCTGAGGCAGCCTTCTCACCAAATGCTCTTTGTAATTTCCCAGCTTGGAAATTGGGTTTGGTAGAAAACTCCTAAAGCTCAGCTAAGAGCTGTCCTGAGGGTGCTGTGATGCTGAATCCAGACTGGCACAGCCACAGGGATGTGTTAGTGATTAGCATCACATATCTTAATCTGAAGCTGAGGATGTAAGTCCTTGAACTTTATTGGAAGTCTTTTCCTCCTTCTTACCCAAACCGTTTTGGGATAGCCTATTACCTAAAAAAAAACCCCCTCAATTTGGGATTGCTGCTAAAACCCCTTTGAGGCTTCTGGGGCTACAGCAGGGAGAGCTGGTCTGTAATCTGTTCCAATGAATACGAAGATTTATGAAATGATGGAAGAAATAAAAATGTAGCATTGGCTGATTTGCAGGGAAGGCTCTATTTCTGCTAATTATACAATCTCTTGCTGAACATGAATGTTTTACTTTTAAGAATTTGTCTGTGAAGTAAAAAAATCTCTCACAGAACATGAATGTTTTATTTTTAAAAATTTGTCTGAGAAATAAAGCTAAAAGTTCTGTGGTAACAGTGGTACATTTCTACCCATAGTGTGTGGTGTCTCCTATATTTTTCCCTTCAAAAGCATAATATTAAATTGGATTAATGCTGGTTTATTTTCTTTCACTGAAGCATTCACTTGACAGTTCATTAAACTTAGAATATTTTAAGACCTTTAGGGAATTTTAGAAATTCTGTAGTTTCAAAATAAGTGAATTTTTAAGAATCACTGATGAGAATTGAGACTTTCAGATTGTGATTTAGAAGACTTTTGATCAGTGCTTTCTTTTGAGGGGTCGATCTTCTAGGAGTTTTCGGGGAACGACATCTGTCTAAATGCCAAAGAGAATTAAACGCACTAGGCTTCAAGAAGCCTCTGGATCAGTTGTTACCTACCCATCAGTGAACTGTTGTACAAAGAGAGGCCATGATTCTGGGAATCTGCTATCAAATGGAGTAATGTATTTTTGTCAGTTTTCTGTGTAAATAGCTATGTGATAGAAACAAATATTCCGTTTGAGCAGAATTTTTACAGCTTTGTTTAATCTCTTTATCATGGCCTGTTGATGCATCTCACAATGCAAGGCATAAAATACCGAAGGAAATGCGAAATTAGAATATTTTAATAACTAAATTTTTTAAACTATTGAATTAAACATGGAAACATTTCTTTCCTAGCTGAATTAATGCTCATTCATGCAGAAAATTTTGAATGTAACATTTTTAAAGCAATTTAAAAGTGAATTAAAGATTCATCCATTGTATCAGGTATCTGACTTCAGGCTAACATTTTAATCTCAATCATTGTTACAGTGTTTGCTGTTCAAAAACTCTGAGAGATAAAGATGAAGGTTAATTCATGCAGAAAGAACACTCAGTTGCTTGTTGATAAGTATGATTGGCTATCAGGGAACTGCAAAATATTCTAATAGAGTTGTTGTTTACCTTAGGATATTAGGCAAGTTACACTTGTTTGGATAATTGTTTTTAGGTTTTGCATTTCAGATTTATTTTTTGTTTTATGTTGTTTCATAGCTGTGCCACTGACTGTAGAAGGGCTGCATGTTTTTTTCTGTTGTAAGAAAACCCACAGATTTTATTAGAACATTAGTAAATATTTTTACAGCAGCAGATTGACAAACTTTTCCTGGGGGACTTGGTTTAAAGAACAATAGCTGTCACTCTTTAGCATTTTTCAATTTGCCAAGTTATTGTCCTCAACTGACATCTTTTCATCAGCAGACCTGATTCATCTCCAGGTTTAAACACGTGTAATTTCTTCATCACAGCTCCTCTTGAATTTTAACTAGGAACAGTGGACTCGTAATCAGATTCATTAGATCATGTTCAGACATACTGAACCACACTGAGGAATGCTCTTAATGGCGCTCTGATTTGATCAAAAACAGCTTTCTTCTTGGAACAGGCAAACAAAAATTGCCCACAACATGATCAGAGTCTTCACAATACATCAAATATGCAAGGAGTCTGTGATTAGTATATATTTATAAAATGGAATAATACAATATTCAGTATATAGCTCTGCACATGGAGAAAGTCCCAATATCTAGAGTGTGTTCCAACAGGTTGGAAGCAGAGGACAAGAAACTGCTTCTGCCACAGGGAGCGCTTTCCTTAATTCTTGCCACTGAGGTCAGGTGCTGTTTGTAGCACAAACATTAATTATACATTGGGAACATTCATTCTATAGCTGTGGACACTTAAAAGTCAGGCAGTGTAGTTATTTTTTTGTATCTTGGCAATATTTCACAGCAGGTGTTCACTTCTCCCAGGTTTACGCTTATTTTAATGCCTGCTCTAAATAAAACAGTGCTTTTTTTGATGTAACAAGGAAACAGTGTTGGTATAAACCATACACTTTAAAATTAAATATCGCCACATATTTGTGATGATCTTTTCCTTTCCCTTGCCTAATTTAGAAGTGAAATATTCTTTTCCTTATGCAAACACTGGCAAGCCTGTTTCTCTACTATTCTTCTGTACTTATCAACAAAAACTGGCTCACCTAAGAACTAAATGTAACGATGATAGTTCTGCTAACTTTAATTAGATGACCAGGTGAGGAAGCCAATTAGTCTTTCCCTTTAGTTTAACTATGGGCAAATTCCATTGTGTAATTGCATACTAACACACAGATAGATATTTTCACCATGTATATATGGTATTCACCGTATACATATGGGATTTTCACCATATTGCACCATGTGCACTGCCATATCCTGTTTATATCAAGTCCAGGTGTAGCGATCAGGACCTTTTTGTTTCCCCATGAGGGAGAAAGAGCAAGGATTATGTATTAATCCCCAATATGGGAAACAGGCTGGATTAGATATCAGTGAAATCAGATGATGCTGATATTGCTTAGCAGAAAAAACAGTCTACAGCATTGTGAACTTCTTCAATTGATCTAATGAAGTCAGGCTGTATTAAGATGTGCAGTAGTCATAAAAAAACCCACCAAACCCAACATTTAATTGTGAAAGGGTTATAAATATGCAAAAAACCTTTCTTTAATTTTTTTATTAATGAAAGGCTTGTTAGAAACTAGTTGAATTTCAGTGGGTGGGGAATTACACAGATCTGAAGCTACAGGGATGATTGAATATTGTCAGTAATTACATGGTCTGACTAAACACTTTCAGATTCCTAGTGTTACTGTTTCTTATATCCAAGTGATTTTACTCTAATTTCTGTGAACAAAAAAAGGGAACAAAACCGAACAATAATAAAGAAACAAAACCTCAAAACCTACTCACAAAGGCCCAAGGTTTAATTTTTTTTTAGTATTTGGCTACAGATATAGAACACCTTTACTTACTGATTGCTCATAGTACATAGAACTGGCAAGAAGAAAGGTCATTGAAGTTTTCCTACTCTCTCTTGAGTGATTCTCTATAATAGTCCTAACTTACAACAGGGAATGTGAGTGGTTGTTCTTAATATTTACTGTTCTGATCTTACTCAAAATGAGTTCTGCCTGCTTTTTACATGTCTGGAAGCAGACTTAAAAATGAAGATGCTGTGTCTTCTATTTTCAGCATTGGAGAGGCCATGCTGCAGGCAATCTGTTCCAGAAGGAGTGAGGGTGAGTGTCACCTTTGTGATGGTAAAATCTTTTCCTGCTCCCCTATACTATATGGAGTTTATTGGATAAGAATACAGGAAGGGAATGTACAACCACTAAAGACAGAATACGGTGTGTCATTCATAGAGACAGGCAGTCTCAATTCATATTCACAACATGGGAAAGCTTCTGGTCCAAAGAGGCAGAAACCACCAGCAGCAGGACTGGTAACACCTCTGTCAGATGCTGGCAGCTCCAGTTGCTCTTTAATGATAGAGTGTAAATATTTCAGAGGTACCTGATCATGTGGTTAGACAATGGCAGCAGTAAGTGATGTGTGTTTGTTGCAGTTACTTGGAACATAAAATATATGTAGTATAGAAACTAAATGGAATTTTTCCCTTGGTTAACCTGGAGATTCCAGTAAATTAATAACTTGCATGGGAGTTGGGAATCAGTACATAGACATGTGATGTGAATCCACTATGCAAATAGCCAAGCCTCAAATGTAATTGCATAGATATGTTCAAATTGACTCAGCACTACATTAAGAAAGAAAGCCTTGTAAGTAAAGAAGATTTAAAATTTCCTGGTTCAGGAAGGAAGGAAGGAAGGAAGGAAGGAAGGAAGGAATGGTGCGGAAGGAAGGAAGGAAGGGAGGAAGGAAGGAAGGAAGGAACTAGATTTACTGAATGTCTGGAGAAGAGACGGTGTTAGCTTGCCAACATTGCCCTATCAATTTCATACCATAAATTACATTTTCTTAGATGAATTAGTCGCAAATGCAAATGGTTTCGTGTCTTAAAACAAGTTGTGCATTAGGTACTCACCACCAGCATTGAATTGTATTCTTTTTGGAGCTCTCCACATCTACCCTGATGAACAATATTTATTGCTATCATAGGTCTTTAGAAGTTAAGATGTATTTCAAACCAAAATTATTGCTTGCTCTTGGATTTTGGATGGAGGTTTTTATTTGTTTAAAAAAAAATAGATGAGTATCTGCTATCAGACTTTCCAGGGTTATCAAGAAAGGCTTACTTTCCTATCAATTTGAATCTTAAGCATCTACCATGAATTTAAACTGGTTCTTAAAGAAGATTAAATTCATTTTTATTGCAAATATGGCTCTTTTCCAGCACCTTTGGGAGAAGAAAGGCAAATGAAAAAGAGAACATGATGTGAGCACTGAAAAGATGAGAGGCACACCAAAAAAAGTGAACTGCTGAATTTACTGTCTAGCTATAATGAGGTATTGCTTAACAATTAAGTTAAATTATGCAGCTGTTTCCTAGTATATTGTGCTAATGCATCTGAGAAATTACAATTTTCTGATTGGAGAACGTTATGTGGAGGAAACTGTAACATTCCACATTCCTGTAACAATTCATTTCATGATTAAAAAAGGAAGCCAGTATTTTTGCAGCTGTCAGGAATAGGCAATAAAGGATGACAATCCAAGGGGGCCTGTTAGTCACTGACACAATAAAATAACGCCAAACAAAAGCTGCAGAAGGAAAAAGCTTTGAAGGGTAGCAATGACTCTCAGGCGCAGCTCCTGGGTTGCTGTGGTGAAGCGACTACAGAGCCCATGACTGGCAGAAACAGGTTTGAATGTTTCAAAGAGAAACGATGCTGCACGTGATACCTCAAAGACAACTGCACAAAAATTCCGGGGAACTGTTAAGTCAGTACTTTAAAGAAAAAATTGCACGTACGTCAGGGGTATGCATCAGCTTTAGGGAAAAAAAAAAGGGAAAAAAACCCCAAACTAAATTTTACTAAGTGGTAAATCTTAATTATCTTTCCATTTTTAAAAATAAATTTACTTGAGTGAGGATTAAGTGAAAATTGAAGAGTTGTAAAACTAAATAATATTGAAAACATAAAACAAAAGGTGTTCACCGGTGTTCCAAATTTTGCATGTTGAATGTGCTCATGGGAAAAATGGCTGCAAAAAGCAGAGAAGAAATTAGGTATGTTAATTGGAGCAGGTGGCATAGGTTTTGTTACTTCATTTTTGACCAGCGTGAATTCTTGAGACTATTTAAAATTGCAGACTAACAAATTTATAGATAAATCTATATTACCCATTGTTTAAACTTATTTATGCAAAAAAAAATCACAAACCCAGAAATGCTAGATGAAAACACATAATAGCTTTTGAGTAAAAATGAAAGCTTTTCAGTTAACATCCATACTTCAGATCATCCTTTTATTCTGATCATCTGTTTTGCATATTTCTTTTGTTTTAGTCAGCATTTCCTTTTAAAAAAGGTTGAATTGGGGGAAAATATAATTTTATTTCACATTTTATGAGTCTGAATAACATAAAATGAGGTTGCGCCATGCTTCATGACCATGAATATTTAAACATTTTCTAGAAATACTTTTACTTATTTTTGTTTTAATCTTGTGAAAAAACACTGCCTGGAAATGATAATGAAGAAGCCTAAGAAAATATCATTTGGAATAATTCTTGCTTTTGTTTTTACCAGTTGTTCCATAAAGGCAAAGCTGATTTGGCCTTTTAATTTCCTTGAGTGACCTAATTCTTTGAGCTTCTACTGTACTTACTTTTTATGTTGAGTTACAGTATTACACATGAGAAAGAAAAGTTTATGATCAAGTGAATTTCAAGATTTTTTTTCCTTAATCTTGTCCACTATTTATCTAATCTGTGTTTATGAGGGTGAGACTGATGGTACCTTTCTGAGGCAAAACACGAGCAAGGTACCTTTTATCTGATGGTAACTTATCTGATAGAGAAAAAAATCCTTGGTCTGCTCTGAAATATTCAATGTCCTTCCCCTGTGGAGGACCAGAACCCATTCTGAAGAACTGACCCCTCTCCAGAGGTTTTCTGTTTTCCCTTTCTCCCTGCAAGCTAAGGAACAGCGTGATACGCAGTGGTTTGTGGATTTAGCTTGGGCACTCAAACTATGACACAACGTAAAGCATTCCTTTTGGATGTGTCTGTTTGCTTGGTACATTTTTGAGCTGTCATTGCTTTTGTGCGCTTTTTCATGAGCCCACAGGCCAGCTTTGTTCTTTTGTTCATGCCCGCTTGTGCCTGCTGCAGAGGTGGAAGAGGCTTGGCAAACAGGGAAGAGCTGAGGGCGAATATACTAAACAAAGCCAGGTATTGCTGCTCTCAGGCCTAGTATGTGGAATCTAATCGGAAAAAAAATCAGCTATTACTACAGGAGCAAGCCAGGGAAATGTTAAATTAGTGTGCAGTTCTGAAGTAACTTTCCTTGTCAACTTTTTTCTTTCTCTCTTCTACTACACAGAGAATCAGGAGTTAGTTTGGTGAGCATATCCTAAGTATGGGAATGCCGAATTAGACAAGGAAATAAACCACCACCCTCACTGCCACAGCTCCTATGCTTCCAGTGACAGTATTTACTCTGTGTTACATGTTCGTTTCAGAGCAGCGTTTAGACCCTCAGTTTTATGTTGTACTCTTACATCTTTAGCTGCTTGTCTGCTATAAAAAATGCCTTTTGTCTGTGAGGCTGTCGCCCCTGTGAAGCCAGGTTCTTCTAAATGATGGATTTGAATAAAATGAGTAATTACATGAGATGCACTTGACTACAGGAAGTGACTAGAAAAAGTGTTACCGCTCCTTTGCCATGTCCATAAATGCAGTGCTAACAGTATTTATACAACCATGTACGTCACACACGGTGTCTCTAGTATATATGTACCTTTTTATTTAGACATGTGAATAGATATAAGTGTCCATAGCATGTTCATTACCAGGTTCTAAACGTAATGCAGTATGTGTGTTGAGATTATGGAAAGCATAAATAAAGGAAACTATTTATGTGCTAAGTTCAGTTCTGAGTCTTATAAATATTGTAGGATTTTACAAATTACTTGTGTTGTGGCCATATAATAACCACATATAATTTATGCTTCTCAAAATGGGAGGTTACCACAAAAGTTGTCACAGACTCTTAACTAATGTCATAAATATTCCATTGTAATCTTTACAATATGAAATCTTTCACTGCCTCTCCCCTGAAGGTATATTATTCAATTGTCAGAGTTATAGTACAGTGATAAATTAGAGCTTAATGTTGTTGTGCCAGTAAGCTAGCCAAGACTTTTTATAATCAACTGTCCAAATGTTAAAAATACAGAAAACAGTCACACTACAGTGATATTGACTCCTTTCTTTCTTTCTTTATCTTGGTTGTTTCTCTTTTTTCCAACATACCAATAAAAGTTTTTACAGTTATTACAATTTTTCAGTGTAGATCATCTGAGTTCCTCAAGCAGTACTTGTGGAAATTACCTGTGCCTTGGGCTTTAGGGCTCTGTGCAGTTTTACAGTGAGCACAATATTCTAGGGAAACTCACAACACATAACTGCTTTTTGACACAGAGTGGTGTGTAAGTGATGTTGTGCCATAATCTAGGAGACATAGCCCTTGAAACAGGTTTCATTTTAAGTGAAGTTGGCAAGGCATCAACCTGAGAAATGCTGCTGTTAATAACCAGGATGAAAGTCAACATCAAAAAGCAAATTGTAGCAGAAAGGGACATATAGAAACTTCAGACTTTCAATACTTACCTATATGCATAAAAGTAGACAAAATTCTGTATTTTTTTTTTGTGAGGAACTAATTAATTTTATTAGAGAGTAAGTAAATTCAGCTGCGAATCCTAGAGAATCTAATGACTTCCAGAGATTCAGAATGAATTCAGCAATAAAAGCTAATTAGAAGGGAAATGGATGCCTAAAATATCCCTGGTGTGCATAAAGAAAGAGTATAAAGACCATTAATTGAAATTAAAATTTAACAGTAGCCTAATGCTGCATGACATAAAATTCCATCTGTTGTGCAGAGCCACTAAACAAAGATACATGGGGAATAGTGCGTGGAGTCTCAGCTCTGCAGCCAGTCAATGAACATATTTTAATGTCAGACCACTCACGCCGTGAGAAGTCGGATGTTTGGAAGAGTCAGTGAGGACGTGATGATTCCTCTAGCTACTGAATTAGAGAGAAAAAACTAAAAGTGATGCTGCATTAGTGAGACATTTTAATGAAGTAGGTGGGGTTTCTTCCTGCTTTTTTTATCCTTACAAGTGTAAAACAGGTATCCACGCATTTTAGTACATATGGGCTATAAAATCTTTGTCCAAATTATTTCTTAGAAGTGCCTGTGTGGTGCAGGCATGGAAGCAGGAACAAAGTCAGTGTCATTTCTCACAGCAGCTCATCTGAAAAATCATGGAAGTTTCTGAGGAGCATGTGTAGAGAAGTAAATGAGAATTCTGAATAGTTTATCCTGAAATGTCTGACTTCTTGTGCTGTTCTCAAAAAACCTGGGAATGTCTTTTTTGTTGGTTTTTTTTTTTTTTTTGAAGGCTCATTAACAGTGATTGCTATAACCAATTTCAGTGCACACATCTCTGGCATGAATTCCCCCGAAGCATTTTTCAAAATGTGGACTGATCTATTGATGAATTGTGCTTGCATTTCCATATTAGATGAACACAGCTATAATAATTCCATTTTGATGGCTAGAGACATGCAGCAACCAAAAATAATTTTGTTTGTTAAATGACATACGTGTTAGTTTATTTCTAGAAGATTTATAATTACTGAGAAATTTCCAACGCAATGATTTTACTTTCAGGCTTATGTGTTGGACTGGAGCAACAGCCTTTCTGAAAGTGAATCTGACAAAGCGATTGTATGATTCTTAGCACAACATGACTGTGGACTGTGATTGTTATGTGAATATTGCACATGCTGAATAGGCCATAATGTCAAATTAGATGCTATTTGAGATTCATGTGATACATTTTCTGAATGCCTACATGTGCATTAGTAATTCAGCACTTCCATTCTGGGACATCTCTCAATGCAGAGCTAACAGCTACCACAGAACACACGCAGTGAAAGAAAATAAGAGGTTGCATGGAGAGTCACCATCACGTTGTGTGGATCGAAAGAAAAAAAAGTCGTTTACACAAAAAAGGGTCTATGCAGAGATCAAAGCAAAGGTTGTCTACCATAGAAAATTCTGTGAGTTAGCAGGAAGAGGAAGAACTGGAACCAAATTTTAAAAAAAAATTCATATTCAGCAGCTTTGGGGGTATTTAGCTGAAGGTAATTAACAATCAGATGAAGCAGCAGCAAAATAAAAGGGGATGACCTCTTTTTTACACTAAGACCAAAGCCCACTGCTGTTTTGGACAGTCCTTTTAATCATATAGAGTATGCAAAATATAAATGTAAACAGGTTGCTAATGAGGATATTTCTAACTTGGATTTGCAAATTTACCCAAAATAAGAGCAAGAAAGCTTTTGCAGAGAGTAGAAAAATACTGTCATAGAGTTAACTATTCATATTTCTTGAGGGAGCCAGTAGTTAATGCAACAGCAATGATAAACAGTGATATTAAAATGCAAAGAAACAACAGGTGTAACAAGCTCTTGCCAGGCAGGCAGCCTCTCTCTTTGCCAGGCAGAATCCAGGTAATCCAACTGCGGTATGTTCTGTGAGTTCCAGAAGAGATCACCTGGCAGATGGGGCAGCCAAGGCAGGGGGTGGGATAAAATTGCCTGCCTTGCATCTCTCTGTGCTGTGCCTTGCCAGCCAGGCTGTGTGCTTGGCTCTTGCTGGCCCATCAGCCTGGCTATTTCCTCTCGTTGCGCTCGCCCTGTGTATTTGTGAGCTGAAAAGTACTACGACCTCACAATTAATTTGTTAATAAGAAATAGTGCATCTCTTAAGTCACTTGTAGCTCAGCACTCTACCCATGTCTTTCACTAAGCATCCTTATAAGAACAATTTTCTGGATGGGCTGTTATTTCCAATATTTCTTAAAATTCTTGTAATTGGAGCCCTTAGACTCGTCATTTGCTGGAATATTTCATTTTTACTCTTTTGCTATCAGTATTTGATCCAAAGTGCCTGTCAGAGTGTTTGTCCTACTCCCAAAACATTAATTTGGGATGAAAGATGTGAGTGGCTGGCCATGTATTTGCAGCAGCAGTTAGGCATCCGCACGACATTTCCTGACTTTCCAAATTGTATTTAGGTAGCTCAATGCATCTATATGAAGCCTGTGAGACTGTGCTAAACCAACTGTCTTGAATTCTTCTCCCAGTAGTAATCTTCATCTGTAATTAATTGTAAGGTGTATATATAAATAATATTGGCCATTAGTGAGATATCTGACAGCTTCCATGTGCAAATGTCCCTCTCTTTCAGCCTAGGTGTAATCATTATGTACATAGTATTTATAAACATATGGTAAGTAATTTTATAGAATTCATTTCAGTGTTGCAGGATACTCGGAAAAAATATTGTAAAAGCCATCTGTATGCAAGATAATGAGGGGTGTGACAGGCAGGCTGCTAACTGTGAAAATCCTCATGTCTGCTGCATTGTTATTGCACTTGTCCTTTTTTATCATGCAGACAGTGACAAAATATGAAATTGTTCCTCCTTCCTAGAGCTTCAGCTTTTGAACACCAGACATTATCAACATAAAATGGACATGTTGGTGAAGCTAATAAAGTTTCTTTTTCCATTTACTTTGTTTTTAAAACATGCTGACAGATTTAGGTACTTACAAAAGTTAAAGGGAAAGGAGTGCTTTAAAATTTGACAGCAAGATAGTTAACACCAGTCCATCACATCTCTCCACAAGATTAATTTGCATGATGGAAGTATTTTCTGTGTCATTATCCATAAGGAGAAGTGCAAAGAGAATACCAATTTCCATTTTTTTTTTTTTCAAATACCTTGTATAAAATCACAATATATTGAGACGTAGAAAGCTTAATTGTCAAACTGCAAAAAATCCCTAAGAATGAACATGAGTAGCATAGTATTTCATCCCAAAAAAGTTGTAAACATGGTCTGCACGTGCTTCTTGAGGTGTAGTGAAATTGGTGTCTATGGCAATATTGACATAGCAATCTTGTTCATCATATAGTTTTCTCTTAAAAATGTTTTTTGGATACTTTTAGATACTTTTCTTGTCCAGTTTAAGTGTCACATATGGAATGATGGCAAAGTCCAGATTTGACCTCATGTCTCATCTTCCTGCATTCATCAGAGCACCACCTCAAGGACACTTTTATTCAACTTTTTCATGAAATCAAACCCACAGTTTTCAAATCAAGTTTTTTACCTTTTTTGTATACATTGTCCTGATGAGAGAGCACTGTTGTCAGTGTCTGTAAAATGAAAACAAGGAGATACTTCACCAAAACCTCAAATATCCAAAGCTCCAGGGAAAGTTAACAAGTTCTTCCCCCAGAAAATGTGGTCTTTATGAAAAGGCAATCAGCTAGGCTGTTCGGAAGATTTATTCCCAACTAAACCTCCCTTTCTAAATTTATTTTCTCCAGGTAAATCTATGGCTAAATTTGGTATACTCCTAAAGAGATTTAGATTTTATGCCCATGTTTTAAGGGAATTGAGAGACCCGTGCGTTAATATTTTTTAATGTTCTTTCCTGAAGCAATTGTGTTTGACTGTTCTTCCAGGAATCAATTTTCAGGGATACACAGTCAACTTGCTTTTGTTGCAACCCATTCCAGCCATTAAGCAGCATAATTTCAGCTACGATGGAAATGCTTATTAAATCTACAGGTTTTATTTTGACATTTCAGCCGCTCCTCAACAACTAATTGCTGGTTTGGTTAGGTGTCAAAGGGGCATTGAATCTTTGGAGTATAAAAATGAAGCGAGACCACATCCCAGAAAATCATGGCTTGCTCTTACCCACACTTAAGGCTTAGTACATCAGTGTCCATGGTTTCTTTATCCTCTGAGCGTGCCGGTGGCCAGTGACCAGTTAGAAAAACACTCTAATTAGATGGCAAGAGTTAATGCCACAATTTGAGAGCAGCTTCTGTCAAAGCAGGGTTTGGGCTGAGGATCTGCTTAAACTGGTGTGGCGAGAGGGTGGGAGAGGGAACCTCCTGCCTGCTGTGGGCACCCTGGAAAATGGCTTGTGTAGTGCCCAGTGTGACATTGCCCAATGCCACTCACTCAGAGGAGCCCACAGCTTTAAAAGTGTAAATATTACTGGTGGGATGCAAACTCCCAGCTCAGCTGGTGCTGTGGCCCTCATGCTCTGTGCGATGAGGGGCCAGTGCTGGGAGGCTGCCATGGCCCCTCTGAGAGGGCTGGCAAGGGGGCTACCCCAGGCCACATCCAGCCTGATCCATCCAGCCTGGTCCATCCAGCCTGATCCATCCAGCCTGATCCATCCAGCCTGTTCCATCCAGCCTGATCCATCCAGCCTGA
>VZRL01002352.1:517927-584739 GCA_013397895.1 Origma solitaria | reverse complement strand
GCCCATCCAGCTTGATCTATCCAGCCTGCTCCATCCAGCATGGTCCACCCAGCCTGATCCATCCAGCCTGATCCATCCAGCCTGACCCATCCAGCCTGTTCCATCCAGCCTGACCCATCCAGCCTGATCCATCCAGCCTGACCCATCCAGCCTGATTCATCCAGCCTGTTCCATCCAGCCTGTTCCATCCAGCCTGACCCATCCAGCCTGATCCATCCAGCCTGATCCATCCAGCCTGTTCCATCCAGGCAGTTCCCGCTGCTCCTGAGGGCACAGCCGAGCCCTCAGCCATGGGCGCTCATGAGCCCTCAAACCCTGTGTGAGTCCCTCCCCTCAGGGTGGGAGGAGGGCGGCCCCGGGAACACCTGGTCGGGATAAGCAGAGGATGTTATGCAGCGATTCCTTTGTGGGGAGGTGGAACCCGTGCAGGAGCATATTTATCCCAAGGAGTCTGTGCTCTGTGGCACATCCAGCCTGTTCCAGCTGCTCCAAGGGCACAGCCGAGCCCTCAGCCATGGGCGTGGTGATGCAGGTGTCACCTGTGAGAGTCCCTCCCCTCAGGGTGCGAGTAGAGAGGGAAAAGCAGCCCCGGGAGCACCTGGTGGGGATAAGTAGGGGATGTTGTGCAGGAATTCCTTTCTAGAGCCCGTGAAGGAGCAGGTTTATGCCAAGGAATCTGTGCTCTGTGGCACATCCCGCGTGTTCCCTTTGCCCCCGGATCATAGCCGAGCCTTCAGCCATGGGCGTGGTGCCGCAAATGTCACCAGCGGGAATCTCTCCCCTTAGGGTGTGAGAAGGGTGGGAAAAGCAGCCCCGGGGAGCACCTGGTGGGGATAAGTAGGGGATGTTATGCAGCGATTCCTCTGTGGGGAGCTGGAACCCGTGCAGGAGCACATTTATGCCAAGGAATCTGTGTCCTGTGACACATCCAGGCTGTTCCATCTGCCCCTAGAGCACAGCCGAGCCCTCAGCCGTAGGTGGGCGTGGTGCTGCAGGTGTCACCTGCGGGAGTCCTTCCCCTCAGGTGTGCAGAGGGACGCAAAAGCAGCCCCGGCAGCACCTGGTGGGGATAAGTAGAGGATGTTATGCAGGAATTCCTCTGTGGGGATGTGGAGCCCATGAAAGGAGCAGGTTTATCCCAAGGAAGCTGTGCCCTGTTCTCTCCAGCGTGTTCCCTTTGCCCCCAGATCACAGCGGAGCCCTCAGCCATGAGCGCGGTGCCGCAGGTGCCACCTGTGTGAGTCCCTCCCCTAAGGGTGTGAGGAGGGTGGGAAAAGCAGACACAGGAACACCTGGTGGGGATAAGTAAGGGATGTTATGCAGGGATTCCTTTGTGGAGAGGTGTAGCCCGTGAAGGGACAAGTTTATCCCTAGGAATCTGTGCCCTGTGACACATCCAGCGCGTTCCCTTTGCCCCCAGGGCACAGCCGAGCCCTCAGCCATGGGCGTGGTGCCGCAGGTGTCACCTGTGTGAGTCCCTCTCACCCTGAGGGGAGGGACTCACACAGGGTGGGAAAAGCAGCCCGGGCAGCACCTGGTGGGGATAAATAGAGGATGTTATGCAGCAATTCATTTCTGGGGATGTGGAGCCCGTTGCAGGAGCACATTTATGCCAAGGAATCTGTGCCCTGTCACACATCCAGGCTGTTCCATCTGCCCCCAGGGCGCAGCCGAGCCCTCAGCCATGGGCGTGGTGCTGCAGATGTCACCTGTGAGAGTCCTTTCCAGCAGGCCATGAGGAAGGTGGGAAAAGCAGCCCTGGGAACACCTGGTGGGGATAAACAGGGGGTGTTAAAGCAATGATTCCTTTCTGGGGAGGTGTAGCCCGTGGAGGAGCAGGTTTATCCCAAGAAATCTGTGCCCTGTGACACATCCAGCTTATTCCATCTGCCTCCAAGGGCACAGCCGACCCATGGGCGCTCTTGAGCTCTCAAACCCTGTGTGAGTCACTCCCCTCAAGATGTGAGGAAGGTGGGAAAAGCGGCCCTGGGAACACCTGGTGGGGATAGGTATGGGATATTATGCAGGGATTCCTCTGTGGGGAGGTGTAGCCTTTGAAGGGACAGGTTTATCCCAAGGAATCTGTGCCCTGTGACACATCCAGGCTGTTTTATCTCCCCCAGAGCACAGCCGGGCCCTCAGCCATGGGTAGGTGTGGTGCCGCAGGTGTCACCTGTGTGCGTCCCTCCCCTCAGGGTATGAGGAGGGAGGGAAAAGCAGCCCCGGGAGCACCTGGTGGGGATAGGTAGGGGGTGTTAAAGCAAGGATTCCTCTGTGGGGAGGTGTAGCCTTTGAAGGGACAGGTTTATCCCAAGGAATCTGTGCCCTGTGACACATCCAGGCTGTTTTATCTGCCCCCAGAGCACAGCCGGGCCCTCAGCCATGGGTAGGTGTGGTGCCGCAGGTGTCACCTGTGTGCGTCCCTCCCCTCAGGGTATGAGGAGGGAGGGAAAAGCAGCCCCGGGAGCACCTGGTGGGGATAGGTAGGGGGTGTTAAAGCAAGGATTCCTCTGTGGGGAGGTGTAGCCTTTGAAGGGACAGGTTTATCTCAAGGAATCTGTGCCCTGTCACACATCCAGGTTATTCCATCTGCCTCTAAAGGCACAGCCGAGCCCTCAGCCATGAGCGCTCATGAGCTCTCAAACCCTGTGTGAGTCCCTCCCCTCAGGGTGTGAGGAGGGTGGGAAAAGCAGCCCCGGGAGCACCTGGTGGTGATAAGTCGGGGATGTTATGCAGCGATTCCTCTGTGGGGACGTGGAACCCGTGAAGGGACAAGTTTATCCCAAGAAATCTGTGCCCTGTGACACATCCAGCGTGTTCCCTTTGCCCCCAGAGCACAGCCGAGCCTTCAGCCATGGGCGTGGTGCCTCAAGGTGTCACCTGTGAGAATCCCCTCAGGGTGCGAGGAAGGTGGGAAAAGCAGCCCTGGGAACACCTGGTGCGGATAAGTCGGGGGTGATAAAGCAAGGATTCCTCTGTGGGGAGGTGTAGCCCTTGCAGGAGCAGGTTTATCCCAAGGAAGCTGTCCCTTTTCAGGAGAAGACTGTGCTGCAACAGAGCCCCGAGGAGCAAGGAGCTGCGCAGGGGTGCTGCTGTGTGCTGGCCGTCACCCTGGGCTGCTCCGGGTGGGAAAGGTGCTGGCAGTGAACTGAAGCCTGGGCTAGAGGAGTAACAAAGGTATTTTAAGTTTTATTGCTGCTCCCTGCTATCCAACTTCATCTTCATTAACAAAAAAGAGAAAAAAAAAGTAAGTTTATTCAGGAGACCAGGAGATGGCTTTCCCTTGGCTCTGCCAACCCCTCAGGTGGAGAACTACAACCTGGGTGGGCATCCCTCAGGGGAGGAGCTGACATTCTCATCTGAGTGCAACAAATAGTCCTTTAAACATTCTTATGTTTTCTTCATTTTTGTGTAAGTTTTGAAGCATGTTTTCTTTCTTTCTTGAAGAAGAAAAAAACCGAAGTCTGTTCATTTTGTCTCCCAGGTATTGTCATGAAACTCTTTTAGACTTCAAAAGTGTTATTCATGTCACCTGAGGGGTTTTGGGTTTTCTTTTGTACATTTCTATTTGTAACTACATGTAAATGGGATGTAAGACTAGATTGGTATTAGTTTCTCTATTGTGATAGTAGGATATCTTTAAAATTATTCAGAAAAGGTTTTGTCATGACTTTATCTTTCACTTTGCCTGCTGAGAATGTGTTAGTCAATTAAAAAAAAACCCAAAAAACAAGTGAAAAAGGTGCAGCTCTATCAAATATTTCCTGTTCCTCTGTATTTTGATCACTTTTGAACCAGAATATAATCTCTGATATGTATAACCTATTGCTTCATTGTTACTATAATAAGACATGAGGAGGCTGGAAGTTTGTTCATTTTTGGGTTTTTTTATTTGTTTTAAGCAGGCCTCTTCAGAAATTTGGTTGTTTGCTTGGTGCCAGGCATTTAAATGAACCTGTAGTCAAATTGCAATTTATTTTTTCTGTTTGCTTCAGATGCTCTGAGTCACTTTCTCAGGCATCTCTGTTGATTGGCACTGGAGTGCTATGGGTATAAACATAATTGGGGTTGCATCCGACCACTTATTTTACTGAGTTAGCAAAATATTTTGCTAGACTCTGTCCCACAGTCAGTGTTGAAGTTAAAACAGATGAGTATCTTGAAAATATGATATCTATTCTGATATCTGAGGTTTTCTCTTATTTCTCCATTTATTCATGCTTGCCACTGCAAGTGTTTTACTTCGTATTTAATACTGACACCACTTTGTATCTATGCTTTATTGCAGCATTTTTACAACCTTAGAAAATTATTTGCATTTTTTCTATGTTCTCTACTGATGGATGTTGCCAAATAGTGAACAATCTGTAGTTAAACATCATTAAGAGATTGTAGAATCATTAAGAGTGGAAAGTATCTGTAAGATGGAGTCCAGCTGTTAACCTCAATGTCTGAGACATGTGTGTCGAGTTACTTGTCCAAGGCTCTGTAAAATCAGTGACCAATATGAAGAAATAATGTGATAAAACTGGCTTCAGGTCATAATTTAATTTTTCAAAGCAAATTGTAAGTGCTTTATTTATCTGATACAATGATATAGGCATTTTAAATCCTGGAGAAAAATCACTGTTGTATTTTATTTCTTTGTACTGCATGAATTTTGGCACACCCTTAGGCAGGAGTGTCTGGATACATGGGATAAAAGAGGTGGTCTCTTAGCTGAGCACAGCAACCACAAACAAGTGAAAGCAAACATTTTGATGGCCTCAGAAATTACCTGATAGAGAGGGCTGCTGATTTAAATCTTCTTCAGCCACGCTTTGAACCCTCCTGGCATGGTGCGGTCGTGTTATTTGTATCATTAAATAATCTTGAGTACTGTGTGCTATGCTCTTGTATTTAACACCCACTCATTTTTGAAATGGAACCTACATATTACAGTAAAGTTGAAAGGCATATAGTCTGTTCTGAAACATGCAAATAATACCCTTTAGTGCTGAGAGGAATTAAGCACATATATCAAGAGGAGAATATGTCCTAAAGTCTAATCTGTCTAGCTGTTTTCTCTACAATAAGTTGCATTTCATCTGAATCAGTGTTATTTTTGCCAATAGGTATTCTGAAATTTGATACTGTGAAAGTTCAGGGCAACAGGAATTAAAGCTCTTTTGCGGAGTGATATTTTGGATTTCTAGAAGCCTCACAGACTTCTAAACAACACCATGTGGTAGAGCTGTTCCTTGAGCCAATACATTTATGGATTAGCTAAGTACTGCTTGCTGTGTTTACACATACCACCTCCCTTCAGAAATTTAATTTACAAAACATTACAGCCTAGAATATATTGCATGAAGATGAGTAGCTGCTGCCTGGCTTTATTTTTACTTGAGTTGTAGATATATTTTCATATTCTCATCCCGTTTACTGTACAAGGCCTTTGACCACTTTGGGTGGTGATTTCTCTTCTTAAAATATTCTCAGTATGTTTACATCAAGGAATAGAATTTAGATGATGGGGAAGATTAAATTCAAAGCAATAACATGCCTGTTTTGTGGTTTTGGTGTTTGTTTTTTTTTAAGCTGTGATAGCAAATATAGATACTGCTGCAGCACCACAGACCATATGTGCACAACAATCCCTTGCTTTTGAAATGCAGCTCTGTATATTTCTGGCTTATAAATACAACTCCAAACTTCCTTTGATATTAACTCTCAAGGTCTGTTTCTGTTTGCTTTCACCTGTCAGTTACCACCTCTACCTCTGACATGGTTTCTGCTCTGGAATGAACCTTCCACAAGGCAGTGAAAACCCTTTTCTAGGTGGTTTGTATGCTATAAGAATGACCCAAGTGTCTGGATTTTAAATGTTTCCTAATGCTCTGGGTCTTTCTGGCTTTTTCGTTTAATATTTGCTATAGTCCTAGGAAGCAACTACTTTTCCTGAAATATAATGGCACAACTCTACCATTTATTCCTGTATTTCACTGTCTTCCACCATCTATGCAATCTTTGCAGGGTTTCAGCCTTACATTGGAATATCTGATTTGTAATTTAATCCTCTTAATTAGGTTGTGTGATGGGTGTAAAAAGCTTGAGCAGTATATTCTCACTGTTGATTTAAAAGCCCCTAAACACGCATACATACACCCATGCGTATCCCCCTAAAAATACCAGACTCCCAAACAAAGAACTCAGAGAATGTGCTCTTTGTAAAGCAAATCCAGAGAAACTCTTTTTTGACCTCACCCTTTTTGTTAGTTTGGAGTAATTGTAGTGTTTTAGTCAAGGCTTCCCTTTGTCTTAATTTCTGAAATGACAATGACAGTGCTCTCTTAGTAGAGGACTGCTCCCTTCTTCTGTCTACTTCAAAGGCATGTGCCTACCTAATTCAAAAGGATGCATGCTAAACACTGTTCTTGGGAATAAAACAGCAGCTATCTGATGAGAATGAGCGGTGTTGGGTTATTGCTTTGAATAAGTTGTTAGATACGATTTTTCTGTGTTTTTCTGAAGGTGGAAAACCCTTACTGCCAGCCCAAATTGGAGAAGCTAGGCACACGTTCTTCCCCTAATATCAAACAATAGTTAGAAGCTTGAGCTGGTTCTATCCCTTCTGTGTGCTTCTAGCACAGTTAAGGAAAACTGGAGAAAAGTTACAGGGGAATAGGTTTCTCCTTGCTCTTTCATTTGCCCTTACTCTTTAGCTCTCGGTCTGTGTGTGAATGTGTATGTGCTAGGTTTTTAGCAGAAACAATATTGGAACGGAATCTACTATATAATCTACTTGTGGGAGAATCTACTATACCTTCTTTATTCCTAAGAGTAATTTCTGTCACCTGTTGAAAATACCAGGTTAATGTCTATCTCACTTGTGTTGATAGGGAAGGTGAAGGGCTGAAATAAAGACTTCTTTTCTGGAAATTGAATCTTTATTATTGCAACTGCAATTCTTTCTTGGCCAGTACACCAAGGATCCAGATATATTCATCACTTCTGTTTTACAAAAAACTTTTGCATACTTATATTCTATGTCATCATATTTACCATATTCTATTCTTTCAGCTAAACAATTCCAAATACTTCTGTCTTTTGTCATAGGTAACGAACCCTGGCTGTCTGATTTTCCTGTTTCCCTCTCTCCAGTTAGTCTATATTTCTTGGAAATCACAGTGAGGGGCTGCATGGCATACTCCAGCTGAAGCTTTATTGGCCCTGCCTAGAGGGAAAAGATTGCCTGATGCATCTTGACTCTCATTTCCAGCTGAGGAGGGTGTTTGGCTTTTACTCAACAGTGTAACATTGTTGACTCATGTTCATCATTGACGCATAGCAAACCTCATATTTTTTTGCTGTAAAGCTGCTAACTACTTGATCCACGTCCTACATTTGCATAGCTAATTATTCATGCTTAGGTACAGAGCCTTGCCTTTGTCCCCACTGAATAAACATCCTTTGTTTTTCAGCTGCTTTCCTACTAGTCAAGTTAATTTGAATTCCTAGCTTGTCCTCTAGCTTATTTGTAGTCCCTACAAGGTTTGTTATCTGCAGATTTAGAAACTCATTGAGATTTCACAAATCTGTCCTGAAGACAGAGGTCTTAATATTTGGTACTCATCCAAATCTTGAAATGCAGTGTAATCAGGAAATGCACTCAAACCTTAAACAATGTCTTCCTTATTGTGAAATTTGAAGTTACCTATTCCCAAGTGATGTGAACATTAGGGGACCATGTTAGTTTAAGAAGATGAAAGAAGAATGCCTGCTCTGTTTCATAATTTACATTGAAAGATATCTCTGCGAAATAATTAGTAGCTTGGACCAGTTTCTTGAAATTGCAAGAAATATTTAACAGATTTTTACGAAAATCAGAGGTCACATTTTAGGCAGTCAGGTGAAAAATCTGTTAATTAATTTGCAAAAAAATATGCATTTGATTGTTTCAGTTTAAGTGCAATTTTAAGATGTTTCTGTAATTCAAAAAGTTTCAGGTTGGCTTATTATCTCTGCACAATACATCTGCTGCAAATAGCAAAGACAAGCCTTTGGGGATACCTGTCAAAAAGTTATTGATGGGGGTTTTGGGGGTACTTTCAGTGTTTTTTCCTTGTTTCTTTATTTGGGTTTTTCCTTGGTGGTGGTCGTGTTTTGTTTTTGTTTTGGAGGGTTTTTTTTTTATTTTGTTTTTGTTTCAGACACTGGCAGCTTGTATTTAAGGAACAACCTCAGTCCAAATTTGAGCTGAGTATTGAAATGTTATCAGAGTTCAGGCCAGGATATGACTGAAAGCATTAGAAGGGAGTTCTGTCCCTGCAACTTGACACACCTGCAGCCTATTCTTGCAAAGCTTTAGTTTCGTGTGGATTGAATTTTGACACTCAGCAGAGGTACCTGTGTCAGAGGAGAAGGCTGATGCAGGATATCCTCATCACTGTAACTGTTAAAGATCAGCTGTGCCATTAGCCAGAAAAATCTACATTTCACATACAGTGAATTTACTTTTTATAACTGTCACTGAGGTCACACCATGAGGACAGTCTGCCGTGCTCCTGAGATGAGAGTTGGAAAGTTTTGCACTGAACAATCCTCCCAGCACTCCTAAGAGAAACTGATAGGGATGGGTTCATCATAAGATTTAATGAAGTTCAAAATAATTGTCACTGGCAATAGTGTTTTTTAATTATTCTGAGATCCTGTGAACAAGGCCATGAGCTAGACTTTGCCTTGCAGGAATTTTCTATCACCTAGTAAATTGCTTTGTGGTATTTTTGTTTTGAAAAATGTTTCTGTATGTGCTGAGGGGAAAGAAATTATATTCCAAATTTTGTATTCTGCCCCATTCTATATTCTCGAGTGCCAGTGCCTTCTCTTGAACGGAAAGCTTTTGAAAAGCTTTATTGTAGTTTAGAGCCAGAGTGTGTCTGCACCCCATGGTACAGAATGGCTGTACTTGAGGAATGCTGTAAGGAAGGGACTCTTGTTTATTCATCTGAATATTAATATACTTGCAGACTACATCTGTTGCAAAATTATCATGGTCCCTTCATTGACTGCACTAACTGAACAGTCCTGGAGTACACAGAAAATGCATCAAAGCAGCTCAACACACCCCAGTTCCAAAGCACATGTTGTGTGACCCTTAAGGCTGAGTACAAACAATACTAGGAGGAAGGTCAGACCTGCCCAGTGAGAATTGACATCTGCATTTAAAATTTTGAAATCTGAAAAAAAATTCCTCTCTGTTTTTAATCATGTGACGAAGACCAGCATTTGAAATACTTACTTTTTATGTGTTGTGAGGTGGTTTTTAAATGCTGTGGAGCATCAGTATGCAGCCATCTGGTTGTAATGGAGGAATAAGGAAGGAGAGGTTTCATTTCATCTGACATTGAGACAGAAAAATAATCACAGACTTTGCATGCAAAAGGCATTCTGCACCTTATATACACACTGCCAATGCACCAAAAGCATAAACAGAGCAATTGTTTTTATTAATTTCAGAGTAAAAATTAACACAAAATTACTTTAGCAGAAGGAAATCCTTGCATCTCTAAGTATGTGGTGGTGAATGCACATAACTAAAGAACTCAGGTTAGTTTGACGCTTGATGATTTACACTGTTCCACAACTGGCTCATTGTCACAGTTTAATTCCTACAGGGAAAAACCATATCCTTAGGAGATAAAAAAGTATAAAAGCTTGTCATGAATGCTGCTGCGCTTTGGGTTCCTCACTTTGTATATACCTTAAAAACATTACTTATGTTTTTGTAGAAGGTTTCTTCAAAGGAAAATGAATTGTCACTTAAAAAGATATAGTGGCTTTCAGCATCTGTGAAAATAACAATTATAATAGTACCTGTTTCAAATTTTCAGTAATATCATTAAATGGAGGGAGAGAGGCTTATAAGACTTAAAACTGTGTCTGCACAGACAAATAATTATGAATAATAGGATCCTCTCTTCGGCTTCAGTAACAGGGAGGGTTAAACATCAGTCATCAGTCTCTTAACTGTTCTTGATAAAACCAGACTGGGTACCTTGGAGGAGGCTTAGCAAGGCTGAGAAGTCGTTTAGCGCATTTACAAGGAGACCAGAGAGCAGCAATGCTGATATGGCTCTTTCCGTATCTGTCGTGTCTTCTGTATCTTTAATATTTTCATTACTTCTGTTCACAAATTCTGCTGTGTATGGAAGTGGGAGCTATGAACCACAAATGTCCTTTCAATAGAAGAGAGGGGAAAAAAACCAAAATAAAAATTAAGGGAAAGCATTAGCAGTAGACATGAAGGATTATAGGTTTTGCATGAAGAAATGGGAAATGCAGATGATGTGCGGTGATGCTTATCATTTAGCAGGAATGATGAACCACTAATGGGAGTTCTTAGGCCTGGGTTCAGTGTCAGAAGGCAGGGGAAGACAAGAAGTATGAATCACACTTAGCCATCACCAAGAATGAATTAAGTTCATCTTTTTGCTATTCATAGGAAATACATTTTTTCACTTCCGTGTGTCTGTCTCTTTATAAATAGGTGGAAGAAACTTTCTTTTAGGAGCGTTTACATTCTGTAATTTGGAGCAGTCCACTTCAAACTGCAACAGCTTTTTACTGCTTGGCACCTTTCTGAATGCTTATTCAGTTACCTTAACAACATAACCATGCCCTTGGTTGTGAATGACTGTTGGTCACCCAGCCCATTAGCTAAGGCAAAATACCCTGCCATTCAGCTTGACAAACTTAATGTGAATTCCAAGGCTGCTTAATTTATCAACCTTTGACATCAGAATGCTCCTTCAGAGCTTCAGTGTTATGAATGTTATATGCTGAATCTTTTGACAATGCATAATGATCCTCATCATTGTGAAACATTTGAACAGAATAATCTGATCAGTTCATTAAGACCAGAAAGGTCTGAACAACATAATAATGCCATTGTTTACACTCTGAACAATGAAGATGAAGTTAATTTCTGGTGTAATTCCGTAAACTCTAATACAGTGGCTCCATGAATACTTTTAACCTAAGAAGTCATTCCTCGTGAGGAATGCTGAAACTCCACCCTGATAGTCCTTTTTATTTTTTGTTTGATTACCCTCTTGAGTGAGGTGTATATTACTGGTGATCCATAGAGACTGAGTTGTATGTGTTATTTTGTGTAGAAGGTGGATTTTTAATTACTTAGGGGGAAATAGGTGGCTCATCTCCTCTGAGATATATGGAGTTGCACCATCGATTATCTTGTCAATATGACTTTACTTTGGTCATTTTTGATATGTATTGCAGAATGATACATGTGATAAAGCTGTATTAAGTGTAAAGATGTAGTGTGAACCCAGAGAACATGACTAAATCTGTTTGACTGCCATCTCCCTGCTGTTGGAACCTAAATGGTGAGATGCACTAAAGTGAAATATTTGGAAAAATCTACCCTGACCTGGGGAGCATGCACTGCTGTGCAAGACTGCTCACAACAGCTAAACTAAGTTTCTGCTCTTAATTACTGAACATATCTCCCGCTAAAGACTGTAGAGAAGGTAAACTACTGCTAAGTTACCTTTAGTCCACATACTTCTATCACTTCAGTCTTCTTACCTTGAGCAACAGTTGAAATTTGAGCTGCAGGGGCTGGCAGAGACCTACTTGAGGAATGTTAATTGCTCTATGAAGCTTTATTTGTAAATTTATTTGGAAGCCACCGTGTAGATCTTGTGCCAAACTGTGCAGCTGTTTGCAGTAATAATAACAAAATTCTGTTCTTTTGGACACCTTGTAGCAATTACCCTACAAGTGATACAATTGATTAGCTGACTAAGCACTTTGTGATGTTCTAAGGAAATTGCCATCCTGATGAATGTTACTGGAGTAAATATCAAGGGCTTAGTGAAACGTGAGTGATGACTAGATTATCTTCATTTGAAGGTCTTAAACCACTTAATGCACTATATGGTTTATCCACTTTTGTGGGATGCAGGATTTTATCTTGTTAAAAGGGTTGAAGAGTTTTAAAGGTCCTGTTAATGTTGGAAAAATAGTGGGAGTCATTCATATTCTTCAAAGAAATATAGCTCTTTTCTTTGAGGCTGCTTCACAGAAGAGTTTTATATGGACACTTTTCCATCCACTGTGTTGAAATTACATTTCTCTACAAACAGAGGTCAGTGGAGCTCTGCCAATTTCTTTGCCAGTGAGGAGAAATAAAGCACTGAAGCCTGGTGACCCTTGGTGGAGGAAGTTTCCTTTCGGCTCTTCTGCCAGTTACAGTAAGAGTCCTGGACCATTCACTTCCATTCACTTAAAATTGACTTCATTATTACAGAGCTGGAGCCATGGCCATAACTCCTTTCTCTCCTCTGATAATCAGAAATACAATCTAACAAGGGTTTGGAAACCTTTCACTTTGGAGGAATGACTGATTGTCTGTCTGTCTGTTCATGTCTTCATCAATAAACAACTTCATCAAATCGCTAAATTTGCAGCTTAACTGAGTTTCTTAACCCAATCACTAAACTTTTCCGATAATATAAAGTCTCTTCTATTTCCCAGTGTTAAAATGGATTGCAAGCAGGCTGCACTTGATTTATAAATGTATAATAAATAACATAATTTTATGCAAGAATATACAGCAACGTGTTTATGATTATATTGCTCCCTTATGTCATTACTAACTCTTCTAGAAATAACTGACTTGAGGACTTTTATCGTTAAAGAATCAAAATTGCAGCAACTTTTCTTTAAAAAACACTGACTATTGTACTTCCCAGAAATCTTCAGACTTAAGGTGAGGAAGGGTTGTTTTCCTAACATTTACAATTAAGTTTTATTTTTCCTAGTACTTGTTACAGATTGTGAGTAATCAAAACATGCTAGATCAACTATTACCATGTTTAAGGATTTCTTTCCCTTTGCCAAGTTTTTTGTAAAGCATTTGTGGAAGTGAGATGTAAGCAACAGATGTATCAAAATGGGACTTTCCCGAATATCCCTGCCACAAGACATTTCTCATCAACTCATTGTGACACCGGTAATCCTAATTATTTTAAAATTATTTCATGCTATGTTTGCTTGTAAATGAAATGCTTAAAACACACCTTAGTCTAGTGTCTCTACGCACAGGGGTTTTTACTGGTTCCACTTGTTCACGAGATATGATGGAACTATGTCAAACTTAGAGCTAGACTATTTGGAGCTAGTTATTGGCTCACAAGTATTACTTTCATAAGGCAGGGCAACTGCTTTTTTTTGTTTGTTTTTAATCCTAATACTTAATCACAGTGATAGGTATAACTTGGATCACTACCCAGTAAATCTGAAAATATAGAATTTTTTAGCATTTTTTGATGGACTAAGTACTCTGAATACAGTTAGGCTTTTAGAAGTCTGATTGTGTTGTGGCGCACTCTCATGTTTTTTAATACCAGAACTGAAATTCCCCTGCTATTTCTTAGCACTTCCAGCAAACACTTGTCACCACTTTTTTTCTCAGCATTTTACCCAATCAGTTTCTAAAAAGACCAATGGTAGTTTTTCCACTCACTTCAGTTTTTTATGAAATAAAAAAACCCATGTTTTTATGTATCCTGCTTTATTGTAAAAATATATATAAGTAATATTTAAGTCAGAAATACATTTTATTAAGACTCAGCAACTCCCCAGAGAGAGACAGGTGTTGATAAAAGATGCTAGTGGCATATGGAAGTTAATATCCTCATTCTTTCTCTACAGTCATAAGAGAGACAGAAGTTCTGGATACTTGAATCACAATCTAAATATAGCTTCTCACTCCAGGTAAAACCAGCAAGATGTCTCACCTTAACTTATACCTTGACCTTGTGAATAAACACTTTTATAAAAAGTATTTTTGAGAAGAATTATTAGAGATCTATGGAGAAATAAAAGTTTATCTGATACTGAGAACCTGCCTTGGTTCTGACACAATCAGCATTAAGTAAACAGGAATAATTTATTTTGTTCTCATACAGTTTTCAGTATACTAATTTTAGGTGAAAATAAGATGCTCAGCTTAACTGAGTAGAATATAGTTCTTCCTCAGTGGGGATCGCTAGAGACTTTTTCCAGTTCCTCTTTCCTCACTCTCCTCTAGTGTGAAGATCTCAGTCATGTTCTCCCAGTCCTGTTAGAGGGTGTGCTCATTCGGAGATTTCATTCTTGACAGATAGAAATTAAAATGTCAATCTCTACAGTGCTTTTCCTCTTCCTCCCACACAATGACAAAGATGGAAGGCTAACCATAATCCAGATGAAATATGTAAGGGATTTTTTTAGTGAAACAAGGAGTAAAAAAAGGCTTAGAAGATGATTTCTGTGGAGATAAAGTGTGAGATTGTTTAGACCCCTTTTTCTTGCAGGGCTTTTTCCCCTCAGAAATAGTGCTGTTGTAGGCTTTGCCCAAGACAGCATGGCCACCACCCATGGTCAAAATGTAAAACAAAGAAGCTGACATGTTTCTTCCTCATTGCACAAGGATGAAAACAAAGATAAAACCTGTTACCTGAAATTGAATCTTTTGTATGAGGCATCCTTGCGCTCATACTAAGACCAAAATCAAGTTATCTATGAAATGCCAGGGTTTTAATCTTCTCTGTTCTGTATAAATTAGGTTTTCCCTATTTTATTAGCATTTTCATTAAAAGATACATGTTTTTTCCAGGGCAGCAGCAGTCTACTAGTGTATGAACATTTTCATTTCTAATGAATTGAATTAAATTTAAAAAATTCAGAAAAACTCTAGCCTGTTTTCCCCTACTATGAAGTGTCTACTTCTTTTCAGCTGAGATTATCTCCCTAGGAAATGTATTTTCAGCATATTGGTATGTTAAAGGTTGCCTCTTAAACACACCATATGAGGTTTTTCCGGAGCAATGTGTTAAATGAATGCATATTTAATTTATATAGTACCCAGAACAGATTATGATAAAATGTTTCATATTAGATGTGATAAAAATGTCACCTATTGCTCACTTGTAATATGTTTGTCATTGTAGACTACATATTTAGGTCACACTAAATTGCAAGGAAAATAATGACTCGAGTTGGACTCTGGGTCCCTTCCAACTCAGGCTATTCTGTGATTCTGTGACTTAAATATTAGTAAGTACAGTGTTTGTTATACACCAAATTTCTGTTCCTAATTAGAAAAGGTTTGCAATACAGGACGAATTTCCTATGCAAAAGGAAAAAAGAAGGATAAATCTGTTGCAGTTTGGTTCTAATTTAAATTAACTCTTCTTGTAGAGCCACCGAATGAGTCTTCACTCAGCTATTGGACACTACTTACGAGTGTGTAACCATATGGGATATTTGTCATGCCATCCTTTATAGTATTGTAGAATAATATAGTTTGGAAGGGATATCTATGGGTCATCCAATCCATCTTACACACCTTATTTGTTGGAGACTTAATCATATATAATCTCTTCAACAACATGCTTCACTGAAAAGGACTCTACATAGCAGGAGGGAACATGTCTTTATTTCATTCCTGCAGTAGTTCTTCTCATTTGTAGAATTGCCAAGATAGTTCTTAATAACACTGAGATCATATGTTATACTAGGGTGGGCAATTAAATAATTTTATAAAATATATCAGTTCTGGGGGTTTTTTAGTGCTCGGTGACATCAGTGGAATCGCTAGGAGTTAGAAATTATAAATAAATTAGGGCAAATATTTGGCCTCTGGACTTTATGTTTTTAGCAAAGGTGAATGTATATTTTCCCTCAATGTAAGTATTGACCTCTTCTTTGTTTTGGTCAATACTTGCTTCTTGACTTAATTAATCTCAATAGATACCCAAACAAAGATCAATATTTATTGAAATTGTAGGAATTATGTGTATGTGGGGAGCAAACGGATTTCCACAAGTTTTATAAAGAGCTTAAATGTCTAAAAACCCCAACACTTTCCAGTGGAATATGTAGCATCCTGAGCTTTGCCAATGATATTAAAGCACCTGAAATTTTTTCTTACTCTTCCCTTTAAAAGCTTACTGCGTGCTTGGCCTCTTTGTGTTCTAAGAAATCCACCAAGATTTATCACGGTGCCTTGGGAAGAGAGGATAGGAGGTCTTTGGCTGACTGCTTTGACACCTGAAATTAATGTGTTCACAGCATAGTCATGGTTTTTTCTTGTATTCCTTGGGCCCCAAGAGAAGCCTTTGTATCATACAAGACCTGAGAGAACTCTCCCTTCCATGTGGCTTTGCAAGGTACTTGGTGCAGTTGGTGTTTCTCTCCCAGGTTAATCAGAGGCCTTCTGAAAGATTTGCCTACCTAAGACTCAGTTTTACCTGCACATCTCAACCTTTTTCGTTTTCTAAAGATGAATGCTCATTCTGATTCTCTTATGCTTTCAGTAGAAGTGGTGGGAAAGGGAATAAATGAACTGAAATAGTGTCTGCTAATAATGGCACACATTTATCTCCATTACTTTCATGCACATTAAATATACATGAAATCAGATAAATATATTTTTAAAGTGTGGAAAAATGTGAATAATATTGGGGGCTGAATATTGCATTATGAAGCCCCCCTCAGGCTGAAGCCCTGGGGGCTTTGCTGGTTTGCAGCCATATTCAGTTCAGTGTTGCTAAGAATCCTTTTTCATTAGAGGAGAATTATTTGCACTGTTTTCCAGAATTATTTTTAAGATAGCTCTTCAGCTGCATGCTGATATGTACTTTATCTGCATAGCTCTTTGGCCTACCTGCAGAGAGGTGGGGAGAAACAAACAAAACCCTAAAAACCCCACCTCCCCACAAGAAAAAACAGCTGAGGTTGCAGTCATCTGAAGAAGCAGATAGTTAAAATGCAATTACAGGGACCCATCACTTACTTGAGTTGTGAGTAATAAATATTGAATGAGAGCTGAAAAACAAACTGCTGGTGGAGAAGTTCACTAAATAAATTTATGCATCAAAATATGAGCAAATGCCTAAAAAAAGGTATTTTTTTTCCCCTTTTTAACAGGCTGAATTCATTGGTTAAATTATTGGTTGCTAAATAAATGTGTTGCTTAATGATCCACAGAGCAATTAACCTGTCACTTTGTACACTAATTTACTAAATCCTTTCCAATCTCTCTTTTTATTAAGTCCTTATTGTTAATTTGAAGAGATTAGACATTTATTTAAATATATTTAATGTTTCCTGGCAAAGTGTTTAAAATAAATCTGCTACCAAAGTTCATTGATACCAGAGAAATTAATCTGATATTATGATTGCAAATGTTAGAATATAAGGGCCTTGCCCAATCGCTGAAATGTCAGAAGAAGGAAATTCCAGGTCAGCCTCCAGTGCTAACTTTCATGGATTTATGGGATGTTGAGGTTGGCAGGAGTCTTTGGACGTGGTCTAGTGCCCCTGCTCCAAGCAAGGTCAGCTAGAGCAGGGCTTGCGCAGGATTGTGGCTATTGAATGTCTCCAAGGATGGGGACTCCAGTGCTTCTCGGCAAGCTGTGCTAGTATTTGATCACCCTCACAGTCAAAACTTTTTTTTTTTTTTTAAATGAAGTTTAAAATCCTTCAGTTTGTGCCCCTTTGTCACTTGTGCTGTTATTTATGCACATTGAGATTCCCCCAAGACTTTCCCTATAGAGGCTGATCAGTCCCAGCTCTCTCAGCCTTTGCTTGTATGTCAGATGTTTCAATCACCTCAGCATCTTTGCAGCCCTTTGCTGGATTCGGTGTCTTAAGTTCTTTTATTCTGCAGTTTTTAATCAAAATTAAAGATAACAGGAAAATAACTATGGTTTGCTGTGCTGCTTTTTCTGCCCGGATAGACACGTTTGCTGGTTTTGTATTAGATCACTTAGGTATGAGTCTTTGCAACCACAAACAGCAATGCAACAATAACTGACAGTTAGGATTTTACTGAGCTTTTGTACAGAGCCTGCAATGTTGGGTAAATACAAAAGAACAGTTTTGTCACCCAATAGTGTACACTATCAAACAGGGAATCTCTCAGTGCTTTTCAGGCAGAACCAAATCTCTCTAAAGTGAGTGGTACGATTGCTTACTGTGTCTCAGCCATTAGTTACAGCTGAAGTATTATGTTTAAAAAATTTTAAGAAAGGTAAAGAAGCTGATAAGAATAAAAAATACATAGCCTTACTTTATCTTTCACATGATATTTGGGACTTTCAGAAACAGCAGTCATGCCTGTTTGTAAAAGAACGCAGAAAGCTCAATTTTAAATTACATTCCAAATTAAAAGTAATAACCTTCTGATGTGATAGAGATGCCTATTGTTTAAATGGAGATATTACTTCTGAAAGCTGAATGCTAAGAGGTTTAAGAGAAGATTGTCATTGCTGTTTACCCAGCTAACCAGTCAGGCCTTAGTATTGCTGCTTCTAAGCACAGTGTGACAACATGAGGGCATTTCATTTAATTTCTCACTTAGCAGATGATGGTCCTGTTTTTGGAGTAAATCCCTGCATTACAGAATGGTTACTGTTCCTAGGTCCATGTTACAGAACGCTGAGTGTGACCCAGGTTCCTTTCAGCTGAAACAGAGCTGGAACATGCACCCTAAGAGAATGCCCAGTGCATTCCAGCTCTAAGTGAGATGGGACCAAGTCAAAGGTCATCCAAAGTTTTAAGGAACTGCCAAGGAAACTTTCCAGGAACCACTAGGTCAGTCACACTTTCAGGACCTATGATAGGCTGAGGTCCTTGTGCCCTTTGTTGTACAAAGGGCCATCAGTTTGTGAGCTCTTGTCTCCGTCTCCCACCCAGAGCTCAACTGCAGCTCGTCCTGCAGCTGCGTCCCAAGCTGCCTGCACTGATGGAGTCCTCTGCAAATCAGACACTGACACTGGTTAGTAGCAGTTTGTTACTCGTGGTTACATAACAAAAGATCTCAGTTTGGAAATCTGAAATCCTTCAAACTCTCTGCTTTGCTTTAAATACATAGGTATTTATTAGGTATATCATAGGTATTTGCTTTAAATAAATAGATAAGCTACAGCATTACAAAACCTAAAGAATTTAAAGATTTAAGTTATTAAATTACTTCCCTTTAGATAATGCACTTTGGTTTTATTCTCTTAAGGAGCTACCGTATAATAAAGATATCCAAATAAAGTACAGAAACTTTGCAGTCCCAATTGAATACGTTAAGCATGTTACCTTTCTTTAGATGGCTGATTTTTGGATTGATCTGTTTAAATTCTCTTCAGACAGCAATTAGTCATACTGTCAACAAGTAAAAACAAGATTGTAATTATTAACTCAGATATGTTGCTGCTCATAATCAGATATAGATATGATACCCAATTTTATAATTTCAGGAAAATGTTCAAGCAAATTACAGTCTCTTAATAACTCGATGGCAGTTTTATCTTTGATATTATCTCTGTCGCTAGTTAATATTGACATAATATCTTCTTGTAAAAATGGTTGTCTTTTTAATCAAATGTAGCACATGGTAGGGAAGAAATGTGTGCTAATGAAGAAGCAGTGCATACTGGAAGTGTTTGAACAGTATAGCTTTCAAGTTGTAAAAAATAACAACCCAACAAACCAAGCTAATAATGGGTCCAGTGGGCAGACTTGAAGATATTTGTGGACAAGCATCTGGCCACCTACCTACCAGTCATGTTTTGCCATTTATTCCTGATGCAGAATAAGTACACTGTTACAAAGGAATGTTTTTCCCCAAGTTAGTGGTATTGCAGGTACTCAGTGTTCCCATAGCACTGTGACTAGTAAGCAGATGGTGTGAGTACAGCAAGAGAAAGTGGGATGAAAATCCTGCTCAGATGTGGGCTGGGACACTGCTGAAGGCTAGTGCCGGGCTTGGATTTTTTTAAAGGAGATCTGAGGGCTGTCCAAAGGTATTCGCTGGGTTTCAAAATCCACCAGGAGCATTTGCATCTGAGCTCTCATAACCTGGCCTTTTAGCCAGCCTTGCATCAAGCTATCTCTGCTTGTTCTCAACTCCTAGAGCTGAGTAAGAGTAGATTTGTACAGCATGACTATGTTGGGCAGTGCACGTGCCTTTCATAATTCTAAAACTGGTGGCAATGACCAAGGATAGAAGTGGTGATAAATCCAACTCTTGATTGACATATCTGCTTAGCTCTCATTAGTGCTATACCAAAGCCATAATGCTCAACATTGGATAAATTGGTAAGAACAGAAAAATGGGGAAAAAATAGTCTTGGAAGAAGCCAGTTGAATTAAATTTACTGGCATTATTATATCAGATAATGACTTAGGTTTGTGTGACCTATGAGTGACTAAGAGAAGGTAATTATTATTCCTGCCAGGAAAAATAAAATAGGTATTCAGCTATATTTTTCAGACCCTCACACTGAAAGACCCATTGTGTGGCCACCACAAAAAGTCTGAATAAATATTGTCCTATTCTGTTAAAAATGAAAAAGGGTAATATTCTGTAATACGTGGAAACAACACAGCATTGAGAGAAGGAAAGAAAGAGACAGCAGATGCTGTTTTCCAGACTAAATCTCCTCTAATGCACTCCAGGGACCTCATTTAATCAAGCATCATTCTCACACTTCATCACGTATATTATTCAGAAATGATGAAGAATTCTGGGAATAAATTAGTCATTTATTTCAGGATAAATGGTTTTTAAAATTTATTGTTATTTAAGCTATTTTGAAAAATTTAGGTTTTCCTTTATTTCTCCCAAAGGCTCCCAGCTCAGTTTAATCAGAAGCTTCTACTTGCAGGGTAGATCAGGATCCTGACTCTCTTTGTAAAAGCCATTTTTCTGGGACATACCTTCTTCTGTTATTGCATTCTTTCTGCCTCTGATTATCAGATTTTAAAATGTTTCTTTCAGTGCACCGTGACTTTGGGGAATAGCTTTAACAATCCTATGATAAAAGAAGAATTTCTTTTTCCCTGGCTGTGTCCATTAAAGTGACTTAGCATAAAAAGGACTCTCCATCAAAATCCTTTTGTTTTTTTCCCCATGTCTTGTTGGCTGTTGGTTTGCCTGCCCTTTTCCATCATCTGTTGTTGTTTACCTCTAGCACTTGTCAATTTTATAATGATGGTGCAGCATAACCTGACACTGTCCAGGTAAATATATTCAACACTTTCTTGAAGAGCTTATACAAACTGATACTTCTCCAGGAAGGATTCTGTCATATTTAATCACCCAGAGTGGTGCCTTATCTCACATGTTGGGGGAGACAACCCAGTTTCTAGAAAGTATCAGAATATGCCTTTCATGGCTAGATCACATATTTGTAAGCAGTGGCTCTCTTGTTAAATTATTTGCAATAGAGGGATTTAAATTGGGTTAATATAATTCATATGCCCTCCGTACTTGGTGCTGTCTGGGTGATGAATTGGACAGCCAAATGATGGACTGCATTTATCCAGTACAGGGTCTCTTCACTGCACGTTAATCTAGCCCCAGGCACTTCAGGCCTTTGCCAGGAGTTGTACAGTCAGGGAGCAAAGCATGTGCTCTAAGTGCTAAATGGAGTTAGATTTATCTTGGAAATGCAAGGGGGAAAGAAATGCTATTACAGAAGGAAATCACCCTTTTGTATTTCTATGCATTTTGTGCATATCTCCATATATATTTTTTTTTTCAAATATCAATATTTGTCTGCTAAAAATTGTCTTGCTTTAACCAGAAATGAAGGAGCACTGCCACTAATTTTTTTCAATTTTTTTTTGGTCAAAATTATTTTATTTTGAAAGGGAGAAAATACTAACTTTTACTGGTAAAAAAAATTTTAAAAAAATTCTATGGATTTCCTGTTAGCATAAGAAAACACTCTTCCTTCAATGTCAGGGTGATTTGTATATGTGAATAATAAACTACGAAAATGCATGCCCCCATTGTGTTCTTAGGATGCTTGTCCTCCATTTAACAAGTGTATGAATTAATGTGACAACAAGAAATTAAAGAGACACTACTGAAAAATAACAAAAAATAATTAAAAAGAAAAAGCCGTATTGGAAATACTTGCAGAACTGCAGAGCCATTTGTTTTCAAATGCTCAGCTATTGTTTAAACCATGGTCTATTCCTGGAGTGCCTTAGAAGGGGCCAGTAGGGCAGCTTCCAGTTCCATTTCATATAAGTTTTCTCTCTTTGTCTTGTGGTGTCTCTTTTTCCACCCTTTCATTTTCTGTCCTCTTCTTTCAGATGATAGGAAAATCTTAATGAGTCAAACTTCAAACAAAAGCAGTGATTATTGTTAGTTGTTTGCCAGGTTGGATTAACAGGGACTTTAAAGCAGAAAGACAAACTTCACATGCTGTAGTGCAATGACTCACTTTATGTTCCATTCTTTAAAAATAAGAATGGATCTTTTTTAATGTGTTTTTCATTATTTCAGAACAGTGGTGTCTGTACAGCCCTCAGTGTGAGAAACCAATGGGGACCACACCACAGAGACGCAGGAAAACTCAGTATCACTTTGCAGTTACTCGTGTGCTGTGCTCTGATTCATTGCAGTGAACTTCACGAGCAAGAGATTTGTGTAGGTGAAACAGTGTTTTAATGAACTAAGTGATCACATTAAAAGATCACAGTTCAAATTCTCGTTAAACCTACGTTCTGTAAGCAAAATGAGAAGGTATTTAACAGTATGTGCTGTGATATTGTAAAAGTTCATTCCAACTGGAGGGCTAGGATTCAGAAATATTAACATCAATTTGTATAGGACACGATGGGATATTTAATGCCTCTGTATAATGTGTTTCTCCAGAAACTATCTAGTATCTAATGAAAAGCAAAATTTAGGGGAGTCTGAAAGCCTTCTAGCTGCCAGACTTTTCATGCCTGGAGTCCAAAGCAGAGAGGTGTGAGGTGGCTTTAAGCAATATCTTTGTGCTTCCAGGTAAAAAGGGAACCAAATCACTCTTTCCAGACTCAAGAGATTCAAATTTCATTTTCAAGCTGTGAGCCAACTGCTTAGTCATAGTGCAAGGCTAAAAAGAATTATTCTCCATTTCTGGGCAATGGTGCCTCTAGAAAGGGCAGTTCAAGTACAATGGAGTAGGGAAAAAAATTGGAGAAGGAGACAGTTAGACCATCTACTGAACAGAGAGAACATCAAACTGGGAGACACCAATCTGCTCCAAACACTCTGCTCATGGCTGTGCATTTTAACCATACTTGTGATACACACCTTTAACGTCAAGCACGGTGTATTCTCAACATTGTTCATCAGGTAGTATCCAACAGCTTCCTTTCAGACAAATATTTCTGTCAAAATCAGTGGAAATGTTATGGTAAAGGAGTACGTTTCCCAGAAATGCAACTTGTCCCGCTTGTATATGGTTTTCCTCTCCATCTTTCTCTCAATGCAGCACATATCAGTTGTTATTCTTATTTTTCTTGAGTTTGTAGTCTTTTTAATTATAAAAATAATTCCAAAACTTTTCCTCTCTAGAAGAGACAAATTATTAAATTAAAAGCATAAGTTCTAAATTTCATATAATGAATATTGCATTAAAGTGAAACTGGTATTAAATAATAACACTTCAGAAGTATTTGTAGCACCATTCTGGTGTATTATGGGATATAGAATAATACCTTGCTGTCGTGTAAAACAGCTATAAAAGGGACCAAAGTAAGCAAAAATGCCTGAACCAAATTAAACCTAAGTCCCGCCTGTGTTAGGATGAAAGTCAAAGTGGATTTTGTTTTTACTGCATTTGTCTGATTTAATTTCCCTAAAATACACAAAATAAGGCCAGTCCTTTGTTCTTGCCTATATAGAATTTGATCTTGTGAAATTACAGCTCCTGGTAAAGATCAAAATGGTAGGGGTACTGAAACACTATTTTATCTTTCCCTGAAAAATGTGAAACAGCGTGGGCAGGATGGGATGTTATTCCCACAATTCAGCTCTCCAAGCACAGAATAGTGGCTATAACCACATGAAACCTTCCCTCACCTCTGTCTTGCTTTCTTCCCAGCCATATTATTCCCATATCATAAGGTAATGCTTAAGAATGGCTTCATCCCCACGAGAGGAGTGCGTCCTGTGAGAGTGATTCTCTCTCTGTCTGGGAACTAAGACTGTTCAGCAGTGGGACCCCTCAGGGAAGTGGCTCTGGGGATGCAGTGGGGAAATAAAGAACTGAGAACAGAATTTGTGAAGTCCCAGATCTTCACTGACATGTAGTTGAGATCCATTGGCTTCTGGAGGTCACAAGGGACTGCAAACATTTTTCAGAAATGAGTGCCTTAGCCCTGACCTCAGCAAGGTATAAATAGTGATTTTTGGCTGAAATTTTCCATTTCCTAATATTTATTCCTGAGCCTTCTACTGGTACTTTTGAGAAGAGAGGGAGATGGGAGAGGAGAATTAAAACTGCCTGTTTAGCTAAACAGGAGTGTGAAAAGTTCACTTCATCTTTGGATATTCTGAGTTTCCCTAAGTTCAGAAGAAATAATTTTGAGAGTGAAGTGATTTATTTTGTCATAGAAAGGAAAAAAATGTTAGGTTTGCTAAAGTTTTATATTCTACACCTGACCATACAAGTGTAATACAGTAACTACTGGACTGATACAACTCAAGAGCTCTTTTTATTGCAAGTACATCTTTTGCTTTCCTGAGGGCGTTTCGAGTTTCCCAGAAATATTAGACAAAAATGTATTGTAACATAGCAGAAGAAAGAAAATACAGAGAGGTGATGGTGGCTAGTGTTGGGTAAATCTGAGCTCAGTGGTCAGTTTAGTAAGTCACAGCTTAGGCTCTGTCTAGTAGATTCAAAGACATATAAATGAAACACGGTGACACATTCCAATGGTGATTGCAATGCTTAAATTTAATAGAATTTCTCTTTCTGATTTCCAGTAGCATCAGGTCACCGTTTTGCTTCAAAAATAAACAGTTCACTAATGTTTTTGAAGTGTTTCAGGAAGTTAAGGATAGAGACAACATTATTTCTTCTGTGGTCAGGGCAAGGGGAGACAGTGTAGCCATCAGGATATTATTTGCTCAGCATTGTTGTCAGAGTCCAGACTGAGGATTTCTGATCTAGAATTTGTCTGCTAGAATTTATAATGGAATATCATATATGAGGGAAAGCCACAATATATTAATTTGGAATTAAACCACACTGAGCCTGTCAAAATACTAGAATTTTATGCATTCTGGTTTTTCTCTTTAATTTCTGAGAATCTTGTGACCAGCACTGAAGATAAAATTAATGTTTGGTATTTGTGAAAAAATAAAACAGGCATGCTCTCAAACCAGCTCCCTTTCTGTGCAAAGATCCTCTCACTTTTCACTGCCCACTCAAACATACCCTCACCTACTATATTTAAAATTGTGTGAGGATTGTGTGGGTATCCAAATGGTATCCAAAAGTACTTTTTTGCTGTTTCCAATGATGTGTCATGCTGAGTGTAATAATTAAATGTAAGAATTATTAGCACTGTGTACACCTAATGTTCTTTCACTTAACAGATGGCTTATGAATATCTGGGACAACTTAGTAGCCCTAAAATGATTCATACCTCAGCTATCTGAACACATGGCTACCTTTCATCACTTGTGCTGAGTCTAAGAGAAGGCTTAATAACCCAGTTTTGAAAAGAATTTCTGTTCTTTAAACATGTATGTCACCAGCATCTTTTTAACAAGGAATGAAAAACACAAATGCAAACTGTACTTTGAGCTTCTGGTGGCCAGGCTTTCTTTTAATATCATTACCTCTAACTTTTGTATAACTTTGGTTATATTGCTTGTCAGATCAGTATCATTCATTTCATGAAGAATAACATCCTATCATAAGTCTGTGAAACCTGTCAGAATTTCCAAAGTGGGAATCCATCTGTGCCTAGAATTCCTGTGCTCCTCTTTTTTCTGCATGTTTGAAGTGAATTTCTTCCTACTTTCTTCTTCTTGCTTTCTCACTCATCTTCTCACGTTTCCTCACTTTATTTTGATCTTCTCCTCCTCTTCTCTCTCTTTCCTTTTCTTGCCCTCTCTTGTTCTTGAATAGTCTCAATGATTTCAGGGTCAGACATGCTTAAAACACCTGCTCAGGTTTGTTTTGCTTTGCTGTTTTCTGGTTCCTCTGAGCCTCCAACACCCACTTTGTCCACAGAAGTCAGGGATGCTCTTATTCTATTTGATCTTACTTTGTCCTTGGCCTTAAAAAAAAAAAAAAACCAAAAAAACCAAGCAATAATTGATCCATGCAATGTTTTAACTGGGGACCAAACACCCACAGTAATTACTATGGCTCTTGGCAGAGGTATGGTGGCATAAGAACATCAAAACCTCTCAGTGTTTGATCCAAACACATTGCATGAGCTCTGCCTGCAGCTCTGTAGTGTCCTTGCCTCAGATGGGGCCACGTCACTGTGGTCACAGTGACACTGCTTCACACGTGGATCTACACTGAGGAGCAGTCTTCCATTTCTACACAATTGTGCTGCTTCCCTGATGTACTGCATAAAGTCTGCCCTAATGGTTCATTCCTGCCCCTTCACTAAGAAAATTTGCTGTTAGCACAGACTAATAACCTAGTTTTTTACTCTCCTTCAAAAAAACCCACGTGCAATTCCATGTATATCTCTAATAATATATCTAATAATAGGGATATATCTAATAATCTAATTTTGGGAAGCTATTTTTCTCAGTTTACATGCTAAAGGCCTATCATTAGTGCAAGAGTAACAGCTCAAAAGTAAGACACTAAAAGGAAAGTAATTTGGGCTTAGCTGTAGGTATGAAAAAGGAAGAACAATTGAGGTCTGTATGTTTCTAATAGTGATTGCTGCAGATCTGTTATTACAGTGGGTTGTAATGTTTCTCTGGAGAGATCAATTATTTACTCTACTTACCTATGTTAATGGTGTGTCAATGTAATTTATGACATCCAAGCACCAAATTGCAGGAAAGTGTGGTAATGCACTGTAAGTTGTCTGAAATTGCCAAGTGATACCGGAGATATTATCCACATCTCAATTGTAATCCCAGTTCCCTTCTGCGGCATGAATACTCCTGGGAAACTCCAGCTTCATCAGTCAGATGTTTCTGGCTACAATCAAGAGTAGTCAATTAGGTTTCTGCAGTCGGTGCTTTTGAAAGATAAAGGAGCAGATCCTTAGCTGGTGCAAATTGTTATACATCCACTGATTTCTACAAACCTATTCTGTATGATATCACCCTCTTCAAGGCAAATTATGGCTGAGTGTCAAGGGCTCACTACTAACTGAAAATCTGAATTTAAACTTGGAATAAAATATCAGATCTAGATGCAACCTGTGTCTGTCAGACTTCTCTGTATCCAGTTTCACCCCTTGTTTGCATTTAGCAAAATTTTAATTCCAGGGTCATTTAGATGACAAGTGTTTAGGAGATAATCTCATTAGAATCTTGTTTGGCTAGAAATTGTTGTTTTTCTCAGATGGGTTGTTTATTGCTCTTAATTTTAGCGGACTTTTCTTTGTACTTTTCCTTTTTGTGGAAATGTCATATGTTGGATTTTGGCCAGGTTAGTGATAGTCAGAAATACTTTTAGCTGGTCATTCCTCATCCTGCACTGTGCTTATAAAATCTGTGTCTGGTTCTGAGTGAACACATGCATGTCTTCATAAAATTTTACAGTAAACTCAGCATTCGTCGGTGATCACAAGTTGGGGGAGCAAAATCAGTTTCAATAAAAACCTTTTCTTTCAGCATAAATATGTTCTTTTAAAGATTTAATCCTGGCAGTAATATTTACATATTTACGTTTTTCGTAAATGTAGTGCTTAGGAACTTTTGTCAGAAAGAAGGATTTTTCTTGGCAGCTCTCCCAGGCTTTGCCAAGAACAAATCATTGCAATTATTCGTGCAAGTTTTCACAATTTCTTAGCATAACTTCTTTCTATTTAATGCAACATAATATAACAATTCATTCAAACTGATCACACAATTCTAATGATTTTATAAGGAGCTTATATGAAAATGACATGAAAGTTCTAGGGTCTTCAAAATAAGGGAGTAAAATGAGTAAAAAAATGCTGGCTTTATAAAAACCAATTTGACAGCCAAATTTAAGGAATTTTACCAAAATATAAAGCCATAGGCACTGATCTTGCTCCCAGAAAACATTTTTTTCCCTGATTAAAATTCAGACTGAGAATAATATTTCGCTGAGAACCCAGAACAATTTTTTTTTAAAGTGTAGAATAGCACAGAATTTAAGACAAGGTCACGGCTTTTTATATAGACTTTATCTTAGTCCCTTGTATTTTTTACCATTAGTTTATTAATGAACTTGCCTGATTTATATCTTGAGTGTCCTTAAGCTGAACATCAAAACTGAATTTCACTTGAATATGAAATCCCTCTACATTTGATTTGATAATTTAAAATGTTCCTAATTTCCTATATTACAAAATACACTTAGGCAAAATATTAATACTGAATTTTAAGTGTCCAGCAGCTAAGAAATTCAATTGTCTGGGTTTTAGGCAAGATATCCAGTGTGTTGCAGTATCATCAGCATGGAACCAGGAAGGTCTAGCAGGTTTAGTAATAAACAATGAGAGGTTCATTGACTCTGGACAGGCTGCAAGAATAATCTTTTCAGGGGCCACATTGAACAAATTTTCTGCCACTTGACATCTCAGCTTTATTACTATATTTATTTGATAACTAGAATATTATAAAAGATGCTTTATAGAACTATATTTGAATACACGAGACTGCCCTTTACCATCAGTAAAAAAGCTTCTTACATTTCTTTACTATTTCCATTCTCAAACACAATGCATAAATTGTAAACTATAGCTCAGTGTCTTCACAAATTTTCGTTGTTGAAAAGACAGGAGAAAATTTGGTACCATGAAACAGCTGTCTCATAATTCACCGCTCTTATTATTCGCCAATTCCCAGACAAATTTTAACTAATTAGTTCTGCCTGTTTGTTTATCCTTAGCACACATGCTTGACACCCCATTTAATTGCTGCTTTTGCCCATATCTCAACATGGTGCTTCCGGAGATTTTCTGCTCTGAAAGGACCTGCCTGCTTCATCTTCATCCCACGGCTAACACAAGTGCTAGAAAAGATGCTAAAAGCCTATGCATTGTGCCTGTCTTACTCTGTCAGTCTGCATATGTGTAATTCCCAAGTGGGAGCTGCATCCCTGCTTCCAAGGATCTAATTCTGTTGTGTGCCATAAGATACGTAGACAGTAATTAAAAATTTGTGACAAGAAAAATCACCGATGACACACATTCCCAAATCCATGCAGAATACAGTGTGGTGTGTCCAGATAAATGAAAAATGAAAAGGATCATGGATAATTTTACTGGGATGAAAGTGGCATAAGAAAAAAAAATAAGATTAGCAAAGATGTTGCATGAAAGGAGAATAAGTAACTATGACATTCAAATGAAAGATCAAAATATTTTATTCTTAGTATCTATTATAAGCTACTGGCATCACAGTAAAGCACAGGGTCACACTTTCTTTTTCTCCTTGAGGGAGCAGGGGATTTCAGGCTGTGGGTGTCAGCGCAGCCCTCGGGGACAAGCCTGGGGCAGGCTTGCCAGCAGTGCTGCCACCAGCCTCGTGGGTAAATCTGAGCTCAGCTCTGACCCATTCTCACTCGTGGGGATGCTCCTGCAGTGCGTTCGCCCCAGCTCTTGTCCCTGGATGAGCACAGGAGCAGTGGGATCAGACTGAGCCACCTCCTCTCTCCCTGTTCTTCAGAGGGAAAATCTGATTTGCTTGGAATGGATTGGAGGGACAGTCCCTCGCTGTCATGTTTCATGGAGTGCATAACAAGCCTGGATCTCTTGTCAAGAAAATGAAATGAACTTACTGTGTCTGGGTGACCTTCAGGAAAATGAGTAACAACTTTTTAAGCTTTACGTGACATCTACCTAGTATTGAAGAATAGTGGTTATTCCGTAAAATAAAATTAAAGAAAAAAAAATTATTACTCAGCTCTAATCCTTTTCATTTTTCTCCATATTTTGCTTAGCATTTGGATCATTATAACCACATATGCCTATGTATTTCTCTGTCTTTCTGTTTCAATTTTGACATTCATATTTGTTGTAAAATTGGTGAAATTAGAGATTCTCAAGCAGGATTTCTGTTTGTAGCAATTGAACTGAAATGGAATGTCCACAGTTCACTATTATACAACAAACACATATTTTATAGCATGATTTTCTGGAATGTATGTTTTTTTTTCAAATAAGGATGTTATGTTATCACTAGTACCCTGTGTTCCCAAGAAATTGCTACAATGATCCTGATGATAGTACTAAAATTAGATGAATCAGACCTGACAGTGAACTGCAGTACAGGGAATACTACATTAATTTCAGCTACTCCTTTGCTTGTCTTTCTAACACAAAAAAAAAGAGTGGAAAAGAAAAAAAGAAAAAAAAAAGAAAAGGCAGCTCCCCTCCCCAGAAGTTTCAAAGAGGGGTGGGGGATGGCAGCAGAAGACAGAAGAACAGTGAAACAATAAAAATTCAATACTAACGGAATCTGTCAACCTTAAAACAATTTAAAAAATCAGCATTCGTAAAGCCATTGTCTGCCATTTGTACATCAGGAAAGAGGGAAATCAATGTTTGTTTCTTGGAGAGTTCCAACCCCAGCATGTGGTATTGATATTTTCAGCAGGGTAGAAAGGTTTTTCACAACAAACCTTTCACTTTTCCACTATTAGAGAAGGTTTGTGCATTGGCTTGAACATTACCTGGCAACACCGTTCTTGTTTAACTTCTTCTTTTGGGGAGATTAAAGTTGTTTCTGTTGGCATTACTGGTGAAACTTTTTACACTGCTCTGGCTGTTTTATCATAAATGAATGCATAAATTTAAAAAAACTCCCACTGCTGCACCACACAGGTGACTGCCCATGAGAAAATTTGCAACCAACAAGTGCTGCAGTGAAGTCATGCTGGCCATGGGTGATGGGAGCTGCTTTGTCCCCAACAAAAGCCTGAGGCATTTGCTGGCTGCAGCACTTTCTGGTGGGCTGTTTTTATAATTTTCTGATCTCATTGCTGTCCTCTGTCTCATTGCAAACCCCAGAGATGCATCTGTGGAGGCATGGATAGTCATGACTTCTGGTTGTTACTCAACCTTGACGCAGCCAGGACCCCTCTAATGACACCTTCTTTTCTCAGTTTCGGCTCTGAATGGGAGGAATTGATGAGAAAATGAAATGTATCCTGAACTGCTACTCTACCTACCTCTGAAAAATACTATTAGTGATTCTTTGATGCCTGTTTTCAATGTGTCATGTCACCTGATTGCTTTTATACAGCTTCTGTATTATAAGCCAAATAAGTGCTGTGAGGGGGGAAATAAAAGGCTCCTTACTCTCTTTGTGAGAGAAAAGTAACCAACCTCTGTTAGAGCAGAGGGAATAGGAAAGGGTATGCTAGAATTAAACTCCTACCTGTTATCACTAAACTCTTGTTTGCTTTTCCAGACTAAACTTACAAAAACCAGCAAGAACTTGCACGTGGTTTTCAGACAGGACCTCGTGTCCTCTCCAGCAGGTCTGAGCCCAGCTAATTGCTCTGTGGCTCTCTCATCCTTCCCAAGAGGGCTGTAAATTGGGCTACTGCAGCCCACAGCACATTTCAGTATCTGGTAGCAATCTCCCTGTCCTTCTTCCACAGCATCAAGCACTCGGTTTCTATACACTGTTGTTTTATTGGCTTTGTGCCTCCCAGTGTGCTTCAGGCACTCCTGAACATCCTCTGGTTCAGGATGATTTTTTTTTTCCATTGCTGCAGGCTTGCAAGATCAAGTGTGAGTTATTTTGCCTTTTCTCTGGAGTTCTAGGACTGTTCTAGGTTGGACCAAAACATTGCTGTTTAAAAGTCCAGAAATGTATTCCATTTCTTGTCACTGTGGTCTGTGACAAGCAGCACTGGGTGAATTAGTGGAATTTATGAATATATCTTGAATTAAAGATATTCAAATAAGCCAGAACTATACACTCCCTTAGTCTCCTTGTGACACCAACTTTGATCCACATTAGATTGTTTTCAGGAAGAGAAAGATACACACAGAAGCAGACTTTTATTACAAGTTTTCCAAAGCTGTAATTTTTGCTTCAGCAGAAATCATTTGGTGAATATGAGAACTAAAGAAGAATTCTAAATTCCCCAATACAGAATTATTAATGAAGAAATGATCTTCTGTGGGAAAAATTAGTTCCTCATTCCTGGTCAGATATTTAGGCTGCAGGAGTGTTTGGCTGAAAAATTATTGCCCTAAGATATAATTTCATATGTATTTCAAGCACAGGAGCTATGAGAATTCAGAAAATGCGAGTAACACTGAAAGCAAGACTTTGCACACAGCATTTAAAAGGTGACCTAGAGAAAGTGGTTATATTTGTGTGAATTAAATCCTCAGCATAATCACTTGAACTTGGCATCCATCTTAGTACCTAAAGTTCGATTTTCTTGTCAGAGAGGCATAAAAATAAATCTCCTAATTGTTAGAGATGATATTGTTAATAATTTCACCGAAGAAAGGGTGATCATAGTATGAAAAAAAACTTCATCTGTCTGAAAAAATCATTGACATTTTGAAATTAGGATTAGGTGCCAGAAAGATGCTTCTGACCTAAATTAAACTAAAATAGTAAAAATGATGGAATGCTTTACCCCAGAAATAGAAGAGAAAGTAAGGCCACTTGAAAGAAAAATGTGCCATAGCCTTATAAGGCTAAACATCTAAGCATCCTTAGGTCATCCATGTGAAACTTATGGGGAAAGTCCCAGCAGCCCTGAGATGTTACTTTCAGATTAATATACTATAATGTGTCTGTGGATGTAACCTGTAGGAGTTTGGTTTCTATTTTCCTTTTTTTGAAAAACAAATGCCTTCATATCTCTGGAATCTGGCCCTCAAAACTTGAAGGGGGCAAAGTCACTATGAAAAATCCTGGCTGTTATCTTATTGAAGTTTACATCAATCTTTCAAACCCAAATGCTGAACTCATGTTGTCGTTTGCCTTGCTAGAAATATTAGTTTAATTTCCTGATACCGTCCGTCTATCGATTATCTACAGAACTGATTACATGCACGCTCCATTCCCACCCCTGGGGTTCCCTGTAGGAATACCACTTATGGGGGAGGGAAAAAAGCAGCTTTGTAGGAAATCCATTAATGTTTGACGATTTTCTTCACAGATCCCCAAAGAAAAATGCCTTAGGAAGTGCTCCCTCATTGTCTCTGATCAAAACGCATCCGCTGGCAGCCGCTCTTCAAACGCTTTTTGCACACAGACGCAGGTTGATCGGTGGTTCTGTGCTCTCCCTACAAGTGGGAGCCACAGGACACCTGCCACTGTCTGTTCTCTCATCAAAGGACACAAAGAATCGCCACCTGCAGCGCCTTCAGAGGCAAAACCAGCTGGAATGAAAGCACAACCCTATTTGCATGAATAGCTTCCCAGCAGTGACGGGCTTTAGGGAAACGGGCAAGTCTTCCAGGCTCTCCTTACTAAAATTCTGAAGGTGGAGGAAATCTTGCTGACATAACAACAGAGCTGTTTCAGGGCTACGGTGTCTCTGAGTTTAATGCTCAGATTTCTGTTCTCAAGGACTTTGCCATTATGTCAGTCTTTATCCACACCATACAACATGTAATTTTTCTGCACTGTTTACACCTTATGACATGCTGTGGATTGGGAAATGCTGCCCAGCTCAGAAGTCTGATGGTTGTGTGCCCACTTCCCCTCTCAGCAAAGGACAAGATGTTTCTGCCCTAGCCCAAGCACTCGAAGAAACAGGCTGGATGGAGCTCCCCGACAATAAGTTCATGCCTTGATGTGCTGACATTTTAAGACTGGCGTCAAAACAACAGTTTGTCAGGATGAGTATTCACCTCACAAAGCCTCCAGCGGGTGACCTGGCTGAGCAGGGAGAGCAAGTCACGCGTGTGACTCTGGCTGGTGCCCTCGTTGAGGTAACCAGGGTGATTGTGCCTGCAAGGTCAGAGGAGGATGAGCCCAGGGTTAATGGCAGTCAGGACCTATGGACTAACAACACCCCGGAAGATTTGCAGGCCATCAGAACTACACACAGTGCTTTCATGCAGATCCCGGGCTCCAGAAGATGCATGTGTACCGGTCTGCTGCTAAACCTCGCAAAACTCACCCTTGCTGTGAAGGGTGAAGCAAGGCTGGCTGCTCGGCAAGAGATGGGGAGCCAGGAGCCAAGCGTGGCTCTGTGGCAGGAGGGAGCTGTGGCCTCTCTAGCAAGGAGCCAGGTGGGCTGGCAGCCCTGGGTCAGCATGGCCAGAGCCAGAGGTCAAGTTCAGAGACAGCCTGGTGGTGCAGTGTAGCTCAAAAGCAGCTCACAAGGGAAAATTTGGGCCAGCCCTTGCTTCCAGTTCTCTCCACACTGACTTTCATCAGCAGAGAAGCTGACCTTGGGCTCGGCAGCTCAGCAGCCCAGGCTGGCCTGTGCCGCGTGTGGCTGCCCTGAGCTGCAGCCTGGAGCATCCAGCTGTGAGCAGAGCAATGTCTGGCGGAGAGCAGGGCAAACGCACCCAGACTCCAGGTAACTTCATGCTAAATAGATGGTTTAAATGTGTGGGGCTTTTTTCCTCTCTCCACCGTTCTAGAAATGCAACTGATTGTCTGAAGTGCAATCAGTGCACACTTGACTTTTGAGAATGATACACATGAAAGTGTTATAGAAGGCAATTCACTGAAGTCAAGTGTGCTTGAATCACATTTTAGATAATTGCTTGGATTAAATGAAAACTGACAGTAATTACAAAGGTATGGTTTGATTTTGATTCTCCTCTTCAATTTGTCCATTTTTAAAGCTTGATTCTTTTTGTGCCTCACTGAAGTACTTTATCTTTGCTTCTTTGTTTTCTTCTTAATAGTCACTGTTTCCATTCAAGAAACATTTTTCTTCAATTTTCAGTATGTTATTAACAAGTTCTTTCTGTCCCCATCTTGCTTTCCCTTAGTAGTCTTCTCTTGCCTATTACCTTTGGTTTTATTTATTCTTAATGGCCCCAATTAGAAAACAGTTTTTACAGCACTTATTTAAACCTGTCTTAACCGTGTGTTGAGTCACTGCCTGATTCGGCATGCTTAAACTTGTTAATTTACTTGAAGAATTGGGATAACAATGACTCCGTTATGCTTCCCAAATTAACTACATTTCTGTTTGCCATAAATGGATTATTTTCACCAGTGCAAAAGTTGCCAGGTAAAATTTAGACTGAGTGGGAAAGAGAAATGTGAATGACGGTACAGTTTACATCTAATCCATGGAACTGAAATTGCTTGCTAGCAACTTGATGTCACAGAACTCACTTAGTGAATGTAAGTGGAGGGAAAGCAACAGCAAAAGGAAAAACAAAACCCGTATTCCAGATTACCAAGGAATATACACAACATAGACCCTGGATGCATATTTGTTCCAGTAGTGTGATGAGATTCTGAACGAGGTCCCAGCAGAGGTGTCATCATTACCTGTTCAACCATCTTACTCTTACATTTGTCTACCTCACGTCTTTTAAAATCCTCTGAGGCCTCAATATTATCTTGAGATGCCACTCAAAGTTCTTCCTAAGGCTGAGCATTGGAAGTGATCAAGGATCATTTAATGATTTTACCTCATGACCAATTGTACCTCAGGATCTTTATTCTTAATACTTTGCATATGAATAGCTAAATATTTATATGTACCCTTCTGCACGGAATTGCCTGGGGGATCTGTTACAGTTTATTTGTATTCATGATCAGTGGCTCTGTTACTGAAATAATTTTGGTAGTATGAGTATTTTCCTAAGCTTTTCAGTGGCCTCAAGTATTGTATTCACATCATTCTCACCCATATTATATGCTTGTCAAAGCAAGCTCAAGCAGAGAAAGCTAATGTTAAAAACACATGGAAATATTAAAAGACTTTAGGATAAATAGGAGTGCTCCTCATCCAGCAAACTTCATGCCTGAGGGAATATGAGTACACAGCTTCCATCGTGGCTGGCTCTGGTTAACAAATTATTTGGTACAGAGTAATTGGAAGGACTGGGTGCTATAATAAATGCTATGGTGTAGAAGAAGCACTAACACATAGAAGTAAAATTTAAGGCCAACTCCTCAGTGGAAATTCAAACTAGATGAAGCTTTCCTCCTACATATTGACTTAGGCATTTTGATTCCAAAAACCTGTTGAGCTACATTTGGGGGGTTTCTGAGTGTTTCTTGGTTTTAAATGGTATTTATCGGGATCATTCTCTCATTTGACATTTAAGCAAATGGGAGCATTATGCGCTTTCTGATGTAAATTGGAAGTATCAATGAATGTGTACTGAATACTCAGTCACTGACTAGAATTTAGGCTGCAATTAATTGAACTAACGTTTCTTTATTTTAGGTGCATACCTTCTAATGGGCTGCTTCACACATAAGTAATTAAATTTAACATTATGTCACAGGGACAAATGCAAATATATGTGATTCATTTTTTGCCACACAGATTTTTATAGTGACAAAAAAATACAGTTTGTCTCTGCCTGTCTCTATTAGAGTTTCCATTTTCTAAACTCTCTTTATGGTTTGTTGCAAATTAAACAATGTCAAACTGACAAGCTGCAGGTTTTTTCTAAAATTACTGGCTTGTTAGGGGGGAAAAAACTTCTTTTGGGAAAAAAATGAATATGCTTTTTCAGCAACAAGACTTAAATGAAAGCAATTCTCCATGCCGTTGGCACAAATGAATTTGGCTCAAGTGAAATGCAAATTAAAGCTCTTGTATGTACTTGTTTTATTAAAGGCAAAATATATATTTCTGTAAGTTATTGATGGTGTTTCCACATATTCATGTTCATTTTGCTATCCAAGAGATTACATAGAGTTCAGTGCCCTAAATCTGACCCACCTCGAATCAGATTCATTCAGATCTCCTGGGTCAGGTGTCAGCTTACAGTAAAGTGCACTGAAGCTTCTCTCATTAGCCTAAGATCCCAGGGACAGAGAAGCCACTCCCCTTCAGTTCAAGACTCGTATTTTTGGGTCCCAGTGGTATGTTAATGCTGCATTTTCTGTATACGTATACACAATTCTATTTTTCCAGCATTTCAACTTGAAAATGAAAATATGCGACTGTGTTAATGAGAGAGTCTGTGTGAACCAAGGGAAGAGAGAGAGGAGGAAACTTTCATTGCCAGGGCTCTTGGGACTCTTAATGCTCCAGGACTTGGCTCAGGATAATTGAATGGCTGTGCTTATAAATCTCAAAGCACTTCCTGCCGTGACAGTCTTACCTGAAACAGGGATATCTGTGTGAGGTGCTCACCTGGGCGCCTGGCATTCCAGTGCTCCCTGATGATCCCAACAGCCTCTCCCCAGACACACCGGTGTCGTGTCCTTGTGCTCACACCTGGGCATTGAGGGCCAGCTCAGTTCTGCTCCCCTGGGGCCGCTGCTTTCTGCTGTGTCACTCTTGCAGATATTGCTCTGCCGGTCTTTAAAACATCCAGGATTGGCAGCTCTCAGGCACACAGTCTGCTCCCTGGGATGTGCTGCGCAGCCCCTGCCTGTTCCAAACACCAACTGCTTTTGTTGTTTTGCCTCTCTGTTTTCATCTCAGAGGCAAATCAGTGTTTGACCACCTGATGTCCTGGTAGATCCTTTTCATTCAGCGTCTGTGGATTTCACCTGTTTGCAGCTGTAGTGATGACTGCTCCTTCCAGCTGCACAAGGACAGCCAGCGCAAACCTTTTCCTGTGCACAGTGTATTGTGTGGTGACTCTTGGGCTGGAGGCCCCTTCCCTGTTGTTATTGTCCCAATCCATTCTACGGAGTGAGTTAATTGGAACTGGGCAGTTAAACCATTTTGTAGATGCTACAAATCTGAACTGTAACTAACACACTATCAAGTGTGTTGGTGTTGGGAGTTGGTATTAGTCCCTTTCTTCCTTCCCAAACTAGGAAGGCCAGTTTTCTAAAACCCTCTAGCAAATGGCTGCTCCATACTAGAACTTCTCAGGGTTAAAAAATTCTATTGACATCTCTACAAAGGACTTCCTCTGAATTTTCATTTCTCTCAAACATTAATCCTTTAAATGCTCATTGCAATCTAGATGGGAACAAGTGTTGAAATGACAGAATTTCTCTGCCAGTCCAAAGACAGGTATTTGCCTAAGTGTAATTAGACAAGTTTGGTGCAAAGCTACACAGGACCATATAGAAAAGGCTTTTCTACACAGGCCTATGTAGAAAAGAAAAAGATGAATATTGATTATTCCTATGCAGTATTAAGATAAAATAACTTATGGTTGAATCACATAATGTGAGATATCATGTTTATTAAACTATAGTGTTAAATAACATTTATTGTTTTCCTATCAAAATGTCATTGATGGACACATGAAAGAAAATACATAAAGCAATGAGTCAAATTAAGAAAGTTAAATAAAATACTTGAATATTTTTCTGACAAGAATATCTTAAGATTCAGAGTTAAATAATGATCATCTGATACAATAAATTGGTGAAACTGCATTTTCCCATTTAGTCAGAATCTTTGATTAGCTCTATTCAGTGATTTCTAGATCTGGTTCGAATCTGGCTTAAATAAAGTAGCTTTTTACAGAGAGTATATGGAAACTCAGGGAAAGATAAAAAAAGGCATTTACAGATCCTGATATCTGATTTACTGGGGTATTTAGCCATGTGCATAAGCACATGAACTGCAGTGGTCTGTGACAGTACTCACTTGCCTAAAGGATCTGGCTTAAATGGGAATGTACAATTTGGAAAAAGATTCCATGAACATAGATAATTGAAGTAAGCTTTAAAAACATGGCAACAGCAGAGGAGAACCACTGATAAACTCTACTCAGAAATTAGTAGAGAATTTGCTTTTTTTCTAAAATTATAAAAGCATATTTGTTTGTGCCTAACCTCTGCCTAATGCCTTCTGAGATGCAGCATGGGGAACCATCCTAAATCAAATGCAGACAGAGATGAATCTTTCAGATAATCACACCTCACCCCCTCCACTCCTCTGACTCGGTGAGCTGTGGGAAGGAGCTGTTCCAACCTGTCCTGTTTTCCTTTGGGAGCCATTCCAGATTTTGAATCCAATGGCTGTGTTTGGCGAAGGACAAGTGCTTTGTGCCTCGCTGTGGTTTCTGTGACATGGCCAAGCTCAAGATCCATCTCCTTTCACCTCTCTGTTTTGACTTACTCAGCTGTGAAGTTGGTATGTGCATATGTTTGGATGTACAGGCATGTGAGCAGATGATTCATCTTGCTCGCTGTGAAGGCAGGTGTGAAAAATTTGAAGAAAAAGACTGCTTTTATACAAAATTCAATACTAATTTCACAGAAAATCACTAAAGAGCTGATTAATGAGGAAGATCACTTAATGCGTCCTAATTAGATTGATAGAATTTACCCGCTGCCCTTAATTCATTGTGCATTAAGGAGAAATGGCCAAGGTTTTCATTCGAGGGCTTTGTTTATTCCTAGTCCTTAATTTCAAGGTTGTCATCCGTGACGTGTAATTTCCTTTTGTTTCTTTGCGTTAACAGTTCAGTGTAAATAACTTGGCTGGTTAAAACCAAAGTAGAGGGAAGGCTCCAATGGTGTTATGGTAAAGATCTGTGGGCAGAAATGTCATTAAGGAAGCAGGAAAAAAGGACAACAGCACCATATAATGGTTGCAGTGTTATTCCAAAAATGAGGGAAAAAGGATGATGGCATCCAAAAGAGGCCAGTATGATCTGATGATTATGTAATTGCTGGAAGCAGACATTACAAGAAGTGAAAAAAATCTGAAAGACGTCTATTAAATGCTCCTGGATCTGAATCCTGATTTCCCCACTGTACAGCTGCTTACAGCCTCTGCTCTAATTCCCATCTATCTACAACAAAAGATGAAATTACCACAATAGCTCTCCTTCCAGACTGATTAAATGGAGCAGGAAAATAGACAACAGAACTGGTAATACATTATAATTAGAAACTTGTTTCAATGTAATAATCTAAGGCATAATTTGTGGCATAAATCCTCTTTCAAGAAAGCACTTAAGCATATATTTAAGTCTATCTTTATTGACACAAGGCATTTAAACATATGCTTCCGTTGAAATGTGGGCTCGAAGTCAAATTAAATATAATATTGAAAGATATATGCAAACTTACAATGATTTTTTTAGGAAGGTTTTCCCAGCGAGGATAACTTTAAGAGCTTTTTATTTTGTCTTGTATAACATTGATTTCCTGCACAAGAATCCTGCCCAAGACAGTTAGCCAAGGTATTTAATTTCCATCTTTCTGGGAAATTTTTTGGCTGGATCAGGGGTCTTAACCCCTTGCTTTCAATATTACAGCATTTTATAATCCCTTTTTTAAAACTTCTTTGCTCCTTGCCGATCTGTGCACTCAAGTGACATATCAGCAGGCTGAAAATAAGAGGAAATTAACTTTTCAGAAGTTTCATATTAGTGCATTTCAGAACAAGTAATTTATACCTCTGTGCAAATTGGTAAATCCTTTGGTGTTGTTTTTCTGTTTCTATAGCATCTTTGATTTCTCCACATCTTCACTGTAATTGGACATGGTCTTTAACTATATGCATTACTGAAAATTTATGATTCTAGACAGGTACTGCAAGGTGTCAGGTTAGGGGAAAAAGGATTTCTCTGTTATTCATCAAATGTTCATCTCTGAAAAGATAGAAGAAAGCCTAAGTATGATATTTGAAATCAGTGCCAAGTCCCTGAGAATGACTAGTTTGTGGACATAGCCATGGAGGGAATATCCTATTTCTAGACTCAGAGCTACATATAAACGGAACCTTTGCATGGCACACTGCCAGTGAGCAATTTGTAACCAATTTATGCTCACAAGTCCATACCAAACAGCTCCAAATGCAGGTCCTCTCCATGGGTCCTTATTCCCGTGAGCTAGGGAGGTTGCAGTGCTCTTCTTCCCCCTCCTTCTGTCAGGCCTTTCTCCTGTAACTCCATTTCCTCATGTTTTCCTTCCTGTAGAAACATTTTAGAAGACAATTGCTTAAATGAATAAGGCACCTAGTAATCAAAAACATGCCCCCAATCAGAGTTGTTTTTCTTTCAAGCGACTGATAATTTATTTTCTTTTCAAATCACATCACAGCACAAATCACATCAGAGGAAAAGTCATGAAGTATATTCTCTTAGGCCACTATAACTTACAATAATTCGTGTATCATTCCCTGGAAGAAGTGATATTTCTGTGTCTTGACAAATTATTCTGTCTAATATAGTATGATGTCTCATAGATTCTCATAGATTCCACTTCTCTGATTCTCCAAGTAAAAATGAGAGAGGAACAGCCTCTGAGAAAAAGCAACTGAAATTAATAATCAATCTAGCATAAAATAAAATTAACATTATGAATATTGATAATTTTAATTTGCAGTAAATACTCTGCTTGTAAACACAGACACTATTTACTGATTAGAAATGTGTGGAAATATTGCTTTTATATAGCAGAGCTAAACAAAGCCATCAGTTTTGTAACTATAAAGGTGCTCTTGATCTTATTTTCTTTCTCTACCATTTAGACTTGCAAGTGTAGAAATTTTTGTGCACACCTGATATTAGTATTTGAGAATCTCTTCTTTTTAAATTTTTTTCTTTTGTTTTCCTCCTTTTTGTATTATTGTCCCCTTGAAGTTTTCTGCAAACTAACTAAAAAAAGAAACCAAACCACTACTGGATCCTTTACAACAGTTATGGAGGAGCATGAGATGAGCATTCAAAATGTTACCTTGAATTGCATTTTTCAGTAATGTATTATCCAGTGGGCTTCACAGGATAAGAATCAAAATCTTCCATACAGCACTCCAACATTTCCCCACTAATTTCCATTGACCTCTTGATTATTTTGATATTAGAATTTGGAAAAAAACCTTTCTCTAACCAAAACCAGGGCCCTTATTATACATGTAGAAACCCTGCATACTCACATATGTGTGTCTTCAAGAAATGCTTTGTTGTTCTAAGTTTTGGTACAGCTTGTAGACTTCTCTCCTGAGCAGAAATATAGGTAAATAATTAGGGAGCATTAAACAAAATCTTATTTTTATTCATAAATAGTATTCATTTTGCTTTCTAAGAGCAAGCAGTGTGAAGGACACATTCAGAGAACAAAACATTTCTGCTAGATACTGATCTAAAAGACCTAACAGAATTTGTTTTGTTTCGTTTTTACAGTTATAAATAATTTAACTTGTTTTAATTATTCTCAGGAAATAATTTCAAAGTCTCTACTATGAAGACAGCACACACAGGACTGTTTTTTAAAATATCAAACAGATTTAAAGTGATGCTTCAAAAGTCCTCTATTCAGCAGCAATCAATGTAATGCGAACTAAATAGTTCAACTGTGCTCCTGTGAACATAAAAGCAGAAGGTTTGTAAAGCTGTCTCCCAGCAGCAGCGAAGCATCAAAACAATATAGAAACTTAAAAATAGTAATTATGAAAAGTAATCCGTTTTTTATCAGATACCAAAGAATTTTTAAAGGTTTTTTTAAAAAACATTTGCATCCTTACAAATGTGTGTGTGTGTATATAAGGTAAAACACAAGAACACTGAAAATGCAACCAATGTATGTTTTATAGCTCTTAGAATTTAACCTTGCAAAGTTGGAGCAAGTTTCACCATTGATTTCAATAACACCTGGCTTAGGTACTATTGAATTTAAGATTTAAGTCTTTCATAAAATACAGATTTTAATAACTTTAATTCCCTGATGGCTCCAGAGTTGCTAAGGAAGCAGCATTTGACTTTCTGTTATGATCTGCCTCAGGATCAGCCACTGAACCTGAGGGACTCTGAGCTGAGAGCGTGGGGCCTGCCTTCCTGTGTGCATTTGTCCTGTCTTGTGCCACTCCACTGACCTCATCCACACTGAGTCCCACATTTCAGGAGCAAGTCTTTTCTTGCCAGCTTACCAACAAAAAAAAGAACTTGACAAGATGCTAATTTTGATGATGAATGCCTTTAAACACCATTGAAATTTCTATTTCTATTTGGGAGAAATAGGCTTCCGTGCCAAGTGCTTTGTATATTGCTTGGCATATATGTATAGGAAAGCTCTAATCTGCTGTCTAGAGACCGGAGAGTTCATCTTGTCCTTGCACTCACTTCTGTTGGAGTTGTTCAAGTTTCTATAAATAATGTTGCATTCTGAATAAAAGAGGAAGAATTTGGGAGCCTCGTGCTTAGGAAACTTGCCTGACATGTAGGTGGCAGATGAAGGCTCACATCATTGCCCTAATGGGAATGAAATTGCTTATAGAGCCTGGAAGAGCTCCAAGATAAATGAGGTGGTCTGTGATTAGAGCAGTTATCTGGAAGGTGGAAGGCACAGATTAAGCTGTCAGTGTGAGGAGCTCATTTCTTCCTCTGCGCTACAGTGAGCCACAGCCACTGCACCTCTGATGTTCTGGGATGGGGTTCAACCTCTCGCTCGTGCAGCTTCAAACATCTCAAAGTTAAAGAAAAAGAGGTTTTCTGCAATCATTTTTTTTTCGCCAGTATTTCCCTCCCATCTCTCATAATGATGCCACTGAGACCCTGCTCACTCCTTGCCTTTTTAACCCTTGGTCTGTCTGAAATACATGAGGCGCGAGGCCTAAATTGGGATCAGATCAGCCATCTCTAGTTGCGCAACTACAAGAAAATCTTATGGCAAACTAGAGTGATGTTGTAACACTCATGCTCTGCTGTACAATTAGTTTTCTTTCTGCACTATAATCATTTGGCAGACACCTCTACCACTGTAATCAGTTCAAAACATCATGCTGTATTAGCTGAAACTTACAGCAATCACCCCAAACCAGAGAATGGTCAGAAATCGAGAAAATGGAATTAATGAAGTGGTTCTGTGTTTCAGAAAGTAGCATTAGTAGAAGTCAAGCCAGTAGGGAAAAATACTGTGGGAAGATGTTCCCAGGATCTATCCAGAACTGTTCCTACCCTTTTCTATTGACCCTTATGATTGTGATTTCCCCACTTCTCAGGGCTCCTATTTGCAGTTTCAGTTTCCTGTACAATCATAAATAGTCCTAAGAGCCCAAGCTAGGGTTTGTTTGATATCCAAATATGTCACTGGTCTATTTGGATTCAGAACCAACCACAATCTGCAGTGTTTCTTTTCTGTGTCATTTTTCTAACGTGGCTAAAAGCAGCGAATTGAAACTCTTCCAAATGCATAACTAAAGTAAAGTATACACATGCACACACACACACACATACTTACTGTCAGCAAGTATGAAATTGTTATTTGAAACCAGAAGATGGCTCTGCAATCAAGCTGGGCAAGCTGAAACCATAGGGCTGCAGTATTCACAATTTTTTCTTGATCCTTTCAGTTCCCTTCTCCCTCAATGGAAACACTCCAGCTCCTGTAAGCAGTGGTTTTACAATACCTCTTCTTTTGTTTTTCCCCCTCATGGCACTGACTTCCACCAAAGTCCTCTTTTTAATTAGGATAGGTCACAAATACAGCAGAATAATCTGATGGCTGTAACTGGCTTCTGCTGAAGTAAGTTGTTATCTCACTGCTGAATTCGGTGGGAACTGGTTAAATCTAAATATAATAAGGTGCCTGGAAGATCCTTCCCTTACTTGCCTGTGGGTGGTGTGAATGGCAGGTTCCTACACACGTCAGTCTCTTGTGAGCTGTTTTTATTTTTAATGTTTGCTACAAAGCTATCAATGGCTGGTCTTTGACGTTACACCGGGATGGTGCCCAGAAATGGCGAGGAAGATGACATGGCATAATTTTCTTGTCTAGAATAGCACACTTGGCTGGTGCTGTTTTAGTATTTTGTAACACTATGTAGAATTTGTATTACAGCACGTCTTGAATCTGTCTTTGCCTCTTTGTTAAGTTACCAGCAGCTGTAGCCCTGTTTCAAAAGGAGGTGTGGGGTAACCTCACATTCCTGACCTAAAACTCTTAAAGCCCACATTTGGAAAAGCAAACATTTTTTCCTAATCACAGATTTTAATTGTCAAGAAATTCCGTGAAGCCAATGAAGTAACTCCATTGTGAGCCTCCGGTTAAATTAAAACAAGGTCTACCATATATTTTCTTGGCATTTGATTAGAAATACTACTGTAAAAAATAAGAGGAAATTATAGATGTTGTCTACTTTATGGAAATTCTAACATGTGGAAACCACTCGGCTATTGTGTGCATTCTCCTGCTGTGCTAATTGTTTTAAAATTTCAAACTACCAGTTATGGGGAACTGCTGAGTGCTTTTGTTTCTGTAGAAGGCTATACATGCAGGAGAAAAACCCCCCAGAAACGACTTGAATTTGCATTAATATAATAATCAGCACTTAGTTTTGTCCTCGGACCATTTTTAAATATTGAGATGTGGGCCTAGTTAAACACTGTTGCTCTAGTTTTCTGCTGGTTGAAATCCACTTCAGTGTCACTTCTGTGGAGTTATAATGTAATGAAGTAATGCAGCAGTAAATGAGGTCAATTCGCTATTACACACATGGAGCCTCAGACAGAAAGATCATGCTTGAATTTTTTTTTTTTTTTTAGCTTGTGCTCAGTGTAATTAAATGGAATTTATCCTGACATGCTTGTCCTAAAGGACGGGTAGAACTTTCAGGATATCAAACTGCTTCCTTGTAATTTATTCATTTCATTACAAACCTGCAACCCTCCAGGGGGTGTGACATAATATAATGGTGTTCCTGAGTACTAGATATTCATTTGGCTCTTTGATTTATCTGACAGACGCAGGGGCAAAAAAACCCACATGTAACTGGAACAATCCCCATGGACTACGCATACGTGACTGCTAAAATACACAGTTTATTTCCACTAACAGTGGCACGGACTTGTGTTGGAAATGTTCCCTTCTGATTTGGCCTTCTCCAGTGAAATGAGATGTTTTAGTGTTTCATTTCTGAGTTTGCTTCCTGTAATTGTGTTCTCCCAAAACAAACATATCTCAGATCTCACTATCAACTGCTTTCACAAAAGATGGGTGCAATAATTCTTTCATGAAGCTGTGAATTGCTTTTGCTCTCACAGAAGTTGTGGAAACATAGATAGGCTCTACAAAAGTTATAGTTTATTTTTAATTCCAGAATAGATGCAGATTAATAGGTGCTTTCCACCCCCCAAAAATGGCATTGAATTTAAACCTCTGGTACTGTAGGCCAGTGCTTTTCAAAACCCATGAAGGTTAAACCTCCTTTCAGTCAAAGTTATGCTGAGACCATGAGGTTTCTTCATTCTGCACTTCCTCAAGTGTCACTGAATAGCTCATATTAATGGAACTAATTATTGTGTGAATTACCTCAGTCTTTTGCTAGTGGTAAGCAGGGACTGGCTCACGTACTATCTTTTTTTCATTAATATTTACATAGAATAATAATACACTCATAGATAAAGAGTAATTGCTGTACGTCTCTGTCCATTAAAAAGTGCATCAACAATTCAGCCTTTTGCTTGTTGCATGTCTTGAATGGTGCTGCAGTCAAACTGCCCTCTATAAGATTCTGCCATTAATTTCCACTGAATATCAATCTATTTTATAATATAAAATCAAGCGGTAGGTGTTAGATTGACAGGATTTTTTTTTCTGTTCCTCCTTTCTTGCCTTTTCGGTTTATTTTTTTCTTATTTTGTCTGGTAACAGAAAAGAAAATCACCGCTGATAAAATTAGCAAGGTACAGGGGGGATCATTTGCTCACTCATATCAGAGTTCCTGTTTTACAGGTCTAGAAAATTCAGTGGATTGGGGTGTAATTTGCAATAAAGTTGCTTATATGTCACTTCCTTTGCAAAGATAGAGAATATGGATGAATGGACATGAGATAACCTCCAGCCAGTCAGAGTACGCAAAACCACCATGTTAGCTTCTCAAAAATTCCCTCAAATTAGCACTGATTGCAATCAACCCTTCCAATCTGATCCACAGAAGACAACAGCCTTACAGAACACAATAATTTCTTCTTGAGCAAGTTAATGTTTGCTCAAACTGGAACACAGCTTAGGTAGGATTTTACACCTGCTGCCAGTGCCAAATGTGGTGCTTTAAGCTTCAGGAGCTACTAAGTTTTTTACTCAAACTGCAGGTAAGCAGTTTTTTGATGGTTGTTTTCACTCTTAATGAAGCAAAGTGCTTATGTAGAGAAGAGAAAATTGCAAAACCCCAGACATTATAGTTATTGAACACCTTAAATTCAATTCAAAGCAATATGGACTATTTGCTCACTGCAAAAACTGGGGTCTCTGTGTTTTATACCATAGGTATGTGTACAGAAACTGCTAATACTTGTTTTCTTCTTGAAACACCTGCTCAGAGTATCAGGTATTGAGAACAGCAATTGCCATTTTCCCCCCTCTTCTTGCAGCTTTATAGACTACTTGGAAGCACTTAGGTTCTAAAGTTGTTGTCATTACTACAGAATCATTCTGGAAGCTTTGCCATCTCCATGGCAACTGGCCTGCATGTCAAGGATTTTGATACAACACCAATGTCTGATGGCATTCTTAATCCAAGATATTAATTTAATACATCAGGGCTTTACACCAGAGTTTACATGCTTTATCTTTTGGCTATAATCGTGAGGAAACTTCGATGCTGAATAATGGCTTGTTAAAGCATAAGCTCGCACAGTGAACGCCTACCACAGGATGAATTAGCAAGGGCTAAGGAACACGGTCTTACATGAACAAACAGGATATGGGAGCCCTAACTTAATTAGCTCAAGCAGTACAATGTTTTTGTGGGTTCTAGGCAAGCTCTTTTAAGAGAAATCAGTAGAAACTTTTCCAGTTGTACAATTGATGTGAGCACAATTCACCCTGCTCAGGCAGACCCCACTGAAATCAGCAGCTGAGATCACTTAAGCCAGAAGTTCTTTTTTCCTAGCAAAACGCTCAGAGGAGGGTGTGAGGCAGGACCAAACCCTGCTACAAACACCAAACACGGGGTGCAATCCTTTGGAGAACACTCTGGTGTGCACAGGAGCACCTAATGGTGGGTCTGGTGAGCAGGTGACCACACAGTACCCAAATCCTTATGGTGGGACGGAGAGGAGGGATTCAGGCGAGCATCCCCCATGTTTCATATGGCTCAGCCATCTTTCTAACAATCCCCAGAGGAAAGTCAGACCTAATGGACTGGCACAAAGATGGATGATGTCCTTTGGGATACGCGTTTCAGCTGTCCACGTGTGTGGAAGAAGTAGGGTCTGGGTTGCCTCCACAGCACTAAGCCAGACAAATGAACTGCACCAGGCAATAGCCCAACAAGGATCAACTTTCCAAGGGCATGGAGATTCTGGAAACTAAAGCCACCAGCATTTTCCAGGAGCAAAACCATGATGCTCTTGCACAGCGCTGCAAAAAAGCCTGATTGATCTCAAAATTCCAAATACTTATTTTATCCATATCGTTCTGAATGAAATTGCAGATGATGTGCAGTGTAGTGGAAACGTGAAATATTACCCTATTTGAAAGTGTATTAATCTTTCCTGAACTTTTTAGTGTGTGTGTTATTAATGCCAGGGTAGAGCAAAGGCTTTGTGCTGGTATAGGGGTGCGGGTGAGGAGAAAACACAGCAGTATTTACAAATAGATTGTGCAAACTCTAGTTCAAAAGATATGACATCTTCTGTAATTGTAGATGAGTATTTTCTTATTTGTTTTCTGCCAGAAATATATTAAATTATATTCGCTGCCTCTAGCTAGACCGTAAGCCTTTTTTCTTACTGGCCGGAGTCCCATTCCCAGCAATCCTTTAAATTTCTCATTTTTCATGCAACTACCTTGATTATCTATGCTGTTAGTGTGCTCAGTAGCTTTTTGTTGGCAGAACGGATCCCAAGGGTATCGTTCTTTTTATTACATTTCACCACCGTGTGGATAGAATAGTCCTTCCTCTTTGGAGGTCAGAGAGAAATGATCTATTTACTTCCTTCTAAATGGAGGATAATTCTGTTCTTGCTTGGCACTGAAACTTTTCTATCAGACACCTTCCTGGAGACAATATTATAAAAGCCAGATTTTCAGCAGATTTAACCACTTTCTGCAGTTGCCCATTGAAATATTGAATTAGATCTGAAATTATTTTCTTCTGCACTAGTGTCATTTTAAGAGAGGCTTTATGCCAGGGCCTTTGATGCCAAATTTCATCTCAGGGTGAATTCTTACATGTAGACTCTCAAAAGCATCCCTTACAATAGACTTGCTATTGGCCCTTGGTTCCGGTCGTGCTGCCGGCAGGCTCAGTTCAAAAGCAGGCTCGATGGGTATAAAACCATAAGCACGAGCTCTTTTTAAAATACAAACCTTCCAGCTCCTCTGTAATTTCTACTCGCTCCCCCAAAGCCGCTTTCCGCTCCTGCCAAACGTAAATGTTAAGGGGATGAGTACACCTCTTATTGGGAAGTGTGAATGGAATGAGGAGTGGATTGTGCTGATTAAGGCACAGGCGTACATTTCTGTATGCTGCAGCTGATAAACTGAAATTACTTGGTGAGCTGGGGATTGGGAATGGATGAATACAACTGCCTAATTGAGACTTTGGTTTTTAAAATCGCTTTGAAAATACTTGTGAGTCCCTCCGTTTGCCTCCTTTGAGCCTTCGTGCTTTTAAATGGTAACCAGTTTTGACTTGACGCAATCTCACTGGAATCAGAGGAGAATTTTAATTAAATGTAATAGTGTTTAAAACAGGATCCAAATGCTTAGAATTGGGAAAAGAAAATAGGCAGCTTTGTGTAGATTTCAAATGAATTTTTATTCCAGAAATACGCAGAAGCTCTGAAACTGTGGGTGTTCTGCTGGTAGGTTTATAAAAGGCATCAGATGACCTCGGTGACCAACCTCAGGCAATGAAGAGCTCATTTTGAACCATCAACAGTGAAGGCAATAGCTGATCCAATCAATAGTTTGATCCTCCTGGACCTAAGGCAGATTTGAGTAAACCACCTATTCAAGAAATTAACTTCTATTAAAAAGAAAAAGAATCTAGGTTTCTTTATTAAAAATTGATAGCTAATGAAAAAGTGTGACTTTTCAAGGTATGCTGTTTGCTTCTTTTCATTTTTCCTGGTATGAGAAAGCAAAAATCCAAAAGCTTTTACTTTTTCCACCTACGATAGACTGTTCAAGTGTTATTTCCCCAGTCCTGGTAGATACGTGTACATAAAGTTTAAGAGAAAACTTCAGAAATTCGATACCAAATTTTTACATCCAGCGAGCAGAAACAAACTAAATAAATAATGTCTGAAGAAACTGCAGCATATTTATCAAGGGATTGTGAGGCAGGTTAATCTATAACGTGAAAGATGGGTCTGCTGCCCGGTTCCAGTAAGGCCAAACTCACTGTCCTTGCTTACAGTAAGCAGCAGAGAGCAGGATGTGAATGGTTAGGGTACATCAGGGTGATGTACAGCAGCTCCTGGTGCTGCAGCCTTATCTCTGCTGCATGCGTTCTGTGGCTTAAAAATTATGCTCAGTGTTAATGCTGCTTCCGCAGGGAATAGGAGTAGAGCGCTATAGGTAAGTAATAGCAAAAATATTTATGAACTCATTTTCTTTCCAACATGTCATGTTAACAATGACCGTTTTTCTTTCATTTAATGTTTAAAACCCACAAAAAAGTGTGAGTAGAATTTACACCTATTAAAAATGACTTTTAGCTGCACTCAGAAATAGTCACCAGGGTTACTACATTGTTTTTTTTATTGTTGAAGAGCTACAAATCTGAAACATAGCAAGATGACTTTGGAACTGTTTAATAGTGACTAGAAAGTCCTGAAAGCAGGTGTGGTCACAGAAAGAGGGGGCTGTGTTCACATTTCATATCAGTATCACAAAATCCTACTATTTAAGTATATCTGGAGATTACAATAAATTAGTGTACAAGCTAATCCTAAAATGGAAACAAAATGACCCAATGTTGCGAAAACTTTATGTTATAAGAAATGCAAACTTTTTTTTTTTCCTTCAGAAAGAGTGCTTCTACAGCATATTTTTTTCTACTAAAAGAATGAACAAAAATCTTCCGCTTAGGTGAGTCATTGTTATCTGATCTTTCCAGTATGGTTTTTACACCCAGTAACTAGAGAAACAAAAGAGGAAACTTCACTTTGCAGGCATACTCATCTTTCAGACTCAGTATTTTTTTTTCCATATGTAAGAACTTTCTGATATTTGATGGCAAAGAGAGAGCAGCCAACAGCTCAGAGTTAGGGAGACTTAGGGAGAACTAATGGATTCTGTTATGCCATAATAATTCATTATCAAGTTGCGAAACTGTCTTCTTCAATGCAATATTCAAATACAGGGACTGAAATTCTCTGAAAAAAGGAATGAGGATGTGACACTAAGACCTGGGATGAAAAATGAAGGGATATTTACAGATATTTGACACTACAGCAGAAAATATTGGTCTTTTAAAAGCATTTGAGCCATAAAAAGTCAAATTTAGATATGTCAATATTAAGAACATGCTCAAAATTCATATTGTTAGCAGAATGCATGTCATCTCAGAATCCACAATTTAAAAATGTGGGGAAAAAATCATCATAGAAAAATATATAAGAATGTGTAATTTGAACTGATCCATGAAGGCTGTTATATTAACAGCTGCTATTAAGTACAGCAATGCTCAGGGCTAATTTTTGTTATTGTGTTAGTGCTGAGTATTGATATTCATTGTACATGTTTTTCTCAAGTGTTGAAGGGAATCAGGTCCCTGTTTTCCAAGGTACTGAACCAGCATGTACAGCATTCCCAGCCCTGCGTAAAGTCAATAATTATACACATTTTAACAAAGATCCTAACCCCAAATGCAGTATTTATAATTACTTGGAAGTGTTTCAGAGCTAGATTTCACCTTTTGCAGTGTAGGGCTGCACCTCTGAGTGGAGAGTTTGTTCATTTACTTCTGTCATCAGCCCTGAGTGGTGAAAGGTCTTGTGGAGGTTGAAGAGCTCAGTGCTCACCAAGAGAACAGCTCTTACCTGTCTACTGGAGAGTGAGACTGTGTCAGGAAAATACCTAAATATGGCACTTCAGTGGCACTGCTTGCAAACTTAACCAATAGATGCACCAAAATAAGGAAAATTAAGCTTTCCATGGAGAAAACAACTAGGATGTACAGTAAGGACTACAGAAATAACACCAATTTGCAAGAATGCTACCCTCTGCGAAAGGACAGCAGTCATCTTGTGTGGGAGATTGCTCCATCCCACATTTGATTAGGAACTGCCACAAGCATTGTTCCTACCACAATATTCTACAGAAGTTAGCTTCCCTCTTGTTTGAAGTATTGGATAGCTTCTTTCTGCCTGTGGCTTAGGAAACACTTAGAAAATTTATTAGAGGTTGAAGCCAAAAGCAGTGTTTACAAACCTAAGAGTAAATAGCAATTCTTATAGTGAGCTTCTTTTGGAAACTAGCATATCATTTCATTTTTTGACTTGTTCCATCAAATGCTGATCTCACTGCAACAGACCTTGACTTTTGCTCTGCTCTGTGGCAGGATAAACTGAAACTCTTTTCTAATTGTGAGTAATTACTGAAAGAGTAGACATGTTAAAGTCCCAGTCATCAAAAAGTTATATTTCAGTTTAAACCAGAAAAGTCAGCTCCGTTATTTATCTGAATCTAACAGAGACAGTTGACTTCATGTGTTGGATCTGAAACAACATGAAAACAGCTGAGGGAATGCATTCATGCAAACCGAGGGAGCAGTTATTGTGGTTTAATTGTCTTCAAGAGCAGCAATGATCATCTGAAATTCAAATATGGTGCTTATGTTTTGGCCTTTTGGGGAAAGGCATGTTTTAGCAGTGACAGAAATACTCGTCTGGTTTTGATGCTGCATAAAGGCTAAAGATTTTTCAGTGATAATGTATTCCTGATCTTTGAATGCTGGCCTTCAGCCTGTAATTGTTGACTGATAATTGTTTTCAAACCCAACAGGTCAAAATGCTTATGTATATTTCAATAGTAGCTGCAGACAAAAAAAAAAAAGTAATTGCTTTTATCTTTGAATGAGTTGGCATATTTTGCAAAGGAAGAACATTACACAGTAACTACTCATTTGAGAAGTAATTAACCTTCTTAAGCTATTTGCATTATTAATGTACTAGTTATCATAATGTCCTAATGTATCTGCATTTCCGTGAATGTTTTCTTCACTAAACAAATAAAAGTGAATCGAGTAAAGAGATGACATTTGTTTAATTGTTCATCAGAATTCTCTTCTTCCCCTAATCCAAAGCCCTGATAGTTTGTTAAATAGAAGCCCTTAAATGGATACCATTTCATGATAGGTTTTGAACCTAATTATATCAAATGTCATAGCATTATTTATTTAAAAGGCTTTTCAAGATAACTGTACAAGGGGAAAGATCTGTTTTCTTCCCTTTAAAGTGCTTAAAATATTCTATTAAGTTCTTCTAATTTGTTTAGCACTTTAACAAATGCCCTCAATCAAGTTTAATTTTAGAATCCTATAAAATGTTTCCTGTAAATGTAGTTTTGTAAAACTGTTTACTGCTACTGCTTCCCTTTATGAAAAGGTCTCCTAAACTGGCATCAGCATAACTCTGTGCTTGCTCTGAAAACCTTGGCATGGTTTGCAAATATTAGAGACAATATATGTTGCCACAAAAAAAAAAAAAAAAAAAAATTACCAAAGCAGTCTGTATAATGAAATAAGTTTATCTTTAGTTAAAAGGCACCAGATAAATACAAAGTTTCAGCTCTGTGCAAAACATGAGTTTGCTTTGGTGAGGGAAGAAACTCAGTACATTAGGAGATATAATTGTCTTATATCAGAAACCCGTTGGGCTTCTCCAGCTTTGTGCTGTAACAAGAGGGAGAAAGAAGAGCCTAAAGCACACGGAGCATGCAGACATAGCAGGACTGTCGCAGCAATGCACCTGTGTGGCAGGAGCAGGCACCAGCTCTGATTTACCTGCCTTCTTTCACAACAGCTTCATTACTTGAGCAAGAAATCAGATATTCAAGTATGACTTGAGAAAAACTAAAATAAATTTAAAAAAAAAAGGAGAAAAAATAAAATTCAGATTTTTAACAATTTTTATTGATAGCCAGGAAGTCTTTTGCTTTGAGAAGTTTAAAGTAATGATTAACAGCTCTTGAGAAGTAGAATGCAAGGAGTGTTTTCAACAACACATACACACCTGGCCCCCAAAAATGATCTTACTACAAAGATGGGTTAGTGGCACATTCACTCTCCATTGGAGACACTGCTGGAGACTTTACCCAGATCTACTGGCATCACCTACCATTTAATTTCTTATGAATCCCTAGAGTTTCCACAGGTTGTAGGCAAAGAGAATTCAGGTGTCTTTAATCATTCTGTAAAATCCTGCTCTGAATTTCCCCCTGGAAAAGCTCAATTAACTCTAAACNTTTTTTTTTTTTTTTAGTTTGCATTTTTTCTTCTTCTTCTTTTAATGGTCTTATACCATTACAAAAACGCTTTTATGCCTGACCAGCCTTCTCTTTGGGACAATATAGCATTTAATGAACCCTAGTCAATAAGTCTGACTTAAACAAAAATCCCAACAATTTGTGAGGGTTCCGTCTCCAGATCATTGGGTAACTGTTATGGTTCACTCCAGACCATTTCTTATTATTACTTTTTCCCCAGAGTATCCTTGGGGAGCTTGTGTCTAACTGATGTTTCCCAGATTCTTCCTCAAAGCTGATATATTGAAATTGGAGAAGCTTTGCTGATTTATACCTGTTAAATCATCCTTTCAGAATGATACCCATTATACCACACATAATGGTGAAAGCTGGATGGAATAATGTATTTTTTCTACATATTTTGAGTTCTTGCTTGCTTTGAAATCTGAACACTTATTTCTCAAATCAGTGCCTGTGAGCAGCACATTTAAGGTCATATTTTTCAGTGCTCTGAGTTTGCTCATAACCTCATATGCAACTATGAAATGCAGCTAGAGGGGCTTGTGACAGTAGGAAATCCAGCACAGAAATGAATGTGTGTCTGTGGTTTGCTTTTTGTTTTTTTTATTAAGTATTTTAACACTGATGATAAGAAACAGGTCAGATAGAATCTAAATGTCCAAATGCATCTGTTAAATTGCTCCAATGTGTGCATCAGAACATTTCATTTTTCAAGTTATGAGTCTTTCAATTTTTAGTTGCCATAGTAAATATAAATCTAGGGGTGTTTTTTATGTCATTATTCTCTATTCCTTCAGGTTTTGAGTAAATGCCACTCCCCAAAAGATTTGAACTAGAAGCTGATGCTCTAGTTGACATGTTTGAATGTTATCCTGCGGGGAAAAAGACAGCAGGTTTCTTAAATAACCTTAGGTACCCTTTACCTTTCAGCTTTAAACAGTTACATATAAAAGTGTTGAACTCTTCAGCAAGGGAAAGATGCTCTTTCCAATTCCATCTCACATGAATCTTGTGAACTGTTATTAGAAATTTGCCAGTACTGAAACAGTATTGAAAAGTACACTTTGGGGATGACTGTAACAATTGTGGGTATCAGTTTTAAATCTCTGTGGCTATGAATGAACATAGCATTTGGGAGAGAATGTTATTTGAACTCCTGCTAATTATTGCTTAACAGGTTCTGCAAAGATTGCTGATTGCTTTCCTGTTTTCATTCCCAAGCTACTCCAATTGCCTTTTAGTTTCACACCTTCACCCTTCTTTGGATTATGCCAGAATCAAAAGTCTGTTACACCCTTAGGACATCTGTTCTTGTAGTAATTTTTACCTTGACTATAACTTTGCAATTATCACCTAAAACTGCCATTAAACTATCCTGCCTATGTTGCAAATATCATAAAGGTATTTTAAATTGTATTGCTAAATTTATAGGCAGGCTTTAGTGTCTAGGGTTAAAAACAATTTATTTATCATAATAGCCTGAAAGGATCTAAGTTCCATTTGGCCAGTTAATGGTGCATCCTCTTTTGTAAGTTAGTATTGAGTTAATGTAGAGAAATAACAGCACTTTACAACCACCCCAACAACTTCTGGAAGAAATCCTATTACAGAAGAGGATCCTATTGCAATGGCTGGAGCATCCTAAATCCTGCTGATATTGGGGGAATAACCAAACATTTGCTTGGGGGAGGTATCTTCTGTTTGCTAGAGGGCACAGCAAAATTAGGTGTTCAGAGTAGGACATAATGAAGCTCACTTCTGCCACAGCTCTGGATCCAGCTCCAAGCTCCCCATGATGATTTATCCAATTCTTTGCATGGCTCTGTAATTTAGGGGTCCGCAGAGAAATGCAGAAATAAGAACTAAATCCACCATATATCTGACCATGGCGTAATTCTGCACTGGATATTAGGATAAACGGTTGGATATTAGGCTTGTTAGACTTCTGTTGGAAAGAGCCATATGGCAAAAAACTCATGAACTTTTTGCCTCCCATGATTTTGCCATTCCTCCTTCACGTCGTACTGGCAGCCTGTGATGGATGTGAATTTTTTTAAATTTATTTTTCCTCCAGTCACAACCACACCAACAAGTGTTTGGCCCTAAATAATTGATTTTGATTTTGGTGGCAGTTGTCATACGAATGAAAGGCCAGAATATTACATTAGAAGAGAGAAGTGAAGAATTGTCAGTGGCCTGAACTTTAAAAGCACACCAATATTATATAGTTTCTATGAAAACTATTCAGACCTTTCCAACAACATTCATAAATCCTGACATCCATAAATGAAACTTCTGCTTAACTCACCTTATCACATAATTTCCTCCCCCTGAAATACAACCATTTTCAGATTTATAGTTGGCAAAATATTTGTGTAACTTCTGAAATATTACAAGTATTTGTACACAACCATTCCTTCAAGGTTGTAAATAACAGTGTTATTCCTTACTTACTAGAACTGAGCACAAGTTCAAGGAACGGATTTCACAGTAGTTTTGGACCATCATTTTAAAATCAAAACCTCATCTTCAGATATTTTGTCTTTCGGAATCAGAATCTCTTATAACAATAGTAACAAGGATAATATAACTGCTGACTAGCCCTGCAGAGTAAAACCAAGCCACCTGTATTTGCTTGGATTATTTCTTCCATCATGTATAATACAAAAATCTCTGGGATCTGAGGTACCTGTTGCTGGTGAAAAAATTTAGGTAGATTATTTTTTGAAGCAATTAAATAAGAGGAGGCTCAGTCAAAACACAGCATCTTTTGGCTTTATGTTACTGGGCATGAAAAGAGGAGAACATCGAAGCTTGTCATTATGCCAGCAGCATCAAAATTATGCTAGAAAGGCTCAAGCACCCGATGAAATCTTGATACCATCCTGATTCTTTAGGGATGAGTGCCATTGCCAGTAAAGAACCTTCTTTTACTTTCTGTGCCTCAGAGTTTTTTCCTTTTTGTCTACCAAGAGGAGAAAGGGTTATTGGAGACACTTTACATGTTATTTTGCACTTTTCTCCCCAATCTTTTTCTGAATTAATTCCATGTCAGAGTCTTCCCTTTTCACACATCCAAATAAATTTCATCAAAGGTAGTAGCAGGACAAAAAGGAAGTAGAAATTCAGTTGAATCTCCAGCTGTGTATATAAAGATTCAAATGTAAAAACATTGCTTTAGGAGCATTGCAAATGTTATTTAGTCAAATCGAGATAAAAGATATGCGTTGCATTATCTATCAATCTAATATTATTTAATCTAATCCAATTTAGGGGTAGATACAATACTAAAGAATGAAAGGGACATCTGCATTGATCCTGACTCTCTAGGGAGCATTGATTTAGAAAAGTAGGTAATTTTCTGTCATCATACTTGGGGATAAAGGTCTGAAGTGTTCTCTGTAAATCACTGTAGGTATACTACTTTATGAGTTGCAATTGTTTGCTTAAAAACAGATGGTGCTCTGAGAATTCCAGAAGGTGTAATGTGAATGTAATGTATTTATTTTCATTGTACAGGTAAACTACGCCAGTTTATCTGAAAGGCACTCTTTGTATCAGATATTCCGAGTATTTCGTGAGCGAGAACTCCCCGCATTTACTATGGGGATTGCCCTGATTTACTGTTCAGTGACAGAGGTGTTTGGGCTTTGCTTGATAAAGAGGGAAGAAAATTATAAAAGAATGATTAATTTTCTTTTTTTTTCTCCAGAAGATCTATTTTTTCAAGACACCTATTTCATGCATAGGCAGACTGGTACACTGAGCATGTTAATGTTCCAGGACATGGACACTACTGTATCCCTATCCATAGCAATAAACTTTTAACTTTCTCTGCCAGCAGAGAAAGTTCTGTACCAAGGGGAGAGGATGTAGAAGGGAAAAAGTATTCTCCAGACTTTGAATCACTTCAGATTTGTTGCTATTGTTTTTCTTGGCCATTCTCAGTGGTTTTATTCAGTCCCTGAATTAAAAAAGCCTCAACCTCTCCTCCCCAGACAAACGTTATGCTGGTCTATGAATAATGTAATGTAATTTAAACAAGGAAAAAAAAACCAAACTCCAAAGACAAACCACAACACCTATTTTTTTGATATCTTCTGGACATGAACTGCATTTGGGAATATACTTTGTACTGGAATTAAAGCTGTCATCTTTTAAATGTTTGCAGATCTTTCAGCATTGATGGATTGCTATAGTGTTTGCATATAATGCATATGAGATTACCAGATAATGCAAAGCATTTCCAATTCTAAGCTAATGTCCCCACACCCATCCTTCACCTTTCTTGCCTTTCCTTCTATGGAGAGTAAAAATAAACAGAGTGTACATAAAAGGATAAAAAGAAGACAACTCAAATTTCCAGGTGATGATTCAGAATGGAAGGGAAAATTAACTTTTAAATCTCACTTTTAAAATTAGATTAGGACATGCTAAAGCACCTTTATTCAGTAGGTCTTAGTACCTGTTATGCTTTCAGGATGACAGGGTTTATAATAGTGGTCATACTTCTGTGTGAAAAAAGATGGTGAAAACTATCTTGTTTTTTTACAATCCAGGCAGAGTATATTTTAATATAAAATAGACAATCTAAGCTACTGGTTTCCTATTTTGTTTTAGTCACCAGTTTCTGATCTGTCAGTTTTTTGTGACATTCAGCAGCATCCCACTGCCATGAATAGCACCAATGTTTCTCAGGAGTGTTTCTGTTGTTTTACTGCTTCACCATAATTTGCTGCCATATGACAAGAAATACTCTTAGGTCAGATTCAAAGCTGAGTCAGAGTGATCTTGTGCAAATTTGTATCTGATTTGTAAATCAACACCTTAGGAAATTCTGTCTGGAAACCTGTTTTGATGGACAGCATTTCAAGATAAGACAGATGTAAGCACATGCATTAGAAGATGAAAAGTAAAGGGCTGACTGCCACCAACATCTTTCTTCTAAATGATCTTTTGCTGAATGGAACTGTCCACAAGAGCATTGCTTCAATTTCTCCCCACATTAGGCTTTCTGCACATAAGTTTCTTGCAATTATAACAAGGTTATACGGCAATTTCGGTTCTTATACGATAGTGAACCCTTATCATGTTACATACTTACATCGATCCAAATGGTGCTTGTTGCAGACCCTCGAGTGTGTTAAATGTGTTTCTGACATGTTATAACACAGCTGCCCCCAGTAGCTGTGACAATCCAAGCATTTCAGTAGCTCGCATGATCAGAACCTTTATTTTGAAGAGCGTTTCAGTCTCAGCACTGTTGAAAATCATTCATCCTTGGCAGAGTGTGAGCGTTGTACCAACAATGTGTAAATTCACACCATAGGCATGGTCTGAATGCTTGTGCTTGGAGCATTGCAGGAGGGAGGCATGTAAGAAAGGGAGGGCAAACAAACATTCTTTTTATGGTTGGTTTTTACCAGCTATTCGTCATGTGGGTTTTTCTGCTAGGAAATATTTTCTGCTGAATCTTGTCTCCTGTTGCAATGTGTTAACTATCCAAATCTAGTAAACAAATACCACACTGAGGGGGGCTAGAGATAAATTTCTACTGCTTGTGTTACAGGAATTACTTTCATATACATCACAACACTTACCTTTCAGCCAAGCCAGGCTGCCACAGGTAGGAAGGAGGATAAGGGCTTTTCTTTTTTTGGCTACTTTTTCCTATTCTTTTTGCTTTTGTTTGTCCTTTTACCTCACCACAAATCAATATGGAATGAGGTTGGTTTGCTGGACAGCAAGCTAGTACCTGATGAAAATAAATTGTATTAATGTGGAAAGCAGAAAATTGAGTGAAATTTCTTACATGGTGAAATAATTCAACTATGTTACCATGCTATTAAACCTCTTCAAAGAAAACAGTTGAAAAAGTCACCATGGCTTTCAGAATTCATCCTGATACACAGTAGAATATTTAAAAACAAATAATGCAAAAAATATTTTTTTTCTTTGACTGCATTAAACAAATGTTAGTGGTGGAAGAGCAGTGACTGCATTCACCTGCCACGTGAAGAGAGTTGTCATATCCATGTGATAAATAAAACACCAGCCCACTCAGCCTTACATAGGCACAAGCCCACTTTTGAGTGACTGGTGGCATGCGCTCTGCACGCGTGACTCCTCCGCAGTTCGGTTTCTGGCGTGCTGTAATGATGCATATTTAATTCGGATATCACAGTGGGATAAAGAGGTCTGTGATGTGCATTGTTTTGTGCCGGATTCCCTACCCCCCGGGGATTGGTTGAGGTAAACTACTCGGGATCTCCGCATTTTCCAGATGAGTCAGTGGAAAGAAAGCAGTAATGAGAGCATCCGATATGAAACTGAGAAACATGACTGAAGGCTGTGCTGACTTGCAGAATGAGTGGTGCTGGCTTGCACTGTTGGAAACTCTTTGCTCTGTGGAATCTCTTTCTTTCCTGATGATGAAGTGTGTCACTCCTGAGCGACAACAGGCTCACACTTCCACAGCAAAAAGGCATCATCATAGCGCCTAGTTTTATTTCCGCTCAATCACAGCCAATTCACATCTCACTAAGCCATTCTGAAAGCTTCTTTAAACATACATTTTTCATCCTATTGTAAACCTTTAGTATTTGTTTACATAATTTAACTTTGGAGGGAAGAAGATTAAGAAGTGACCCTCACAGCTGATGTTCTTTAAGTTGCTTGGAACTGCTTACTGCATAAGGCAAGTTGCTGAGCCGGATGTCAGCTCCCAATATCCCCAAAGACTAGCAGATGATCTGGGTCCCAAGCGAAATATAAGCATTCAAATATCATATATTATTCAAAGCATCAGGATATCTCAAGTATGAAAAGACATAGTTAGCTGCTTCTCTAACAAAAAGAGTTTCCTATCTTATGAGCTCGAGATGATTTAAACAATTTAGAAGTGATTTATAAATCGCTTGGGGCGATTTAAAGAGAACTCTCCACAGCTCTCCTATAGCTTTCTGAAATATATAAACTGTATTTAATCTATGAGGTCATTTGTAAAGAAAAAAATCTTTTCTTATGTTCAATAAACAAAAATTCATTTGTTCATTATTTATAAAAGTCATCCTAATTTCACAGAACAATGCAAGTAAAATCAGAACAATATGCTTCTATTTACAATGGAATTTTTATAAATCCTTTCTCTGCTAAGTCATATTTGATGGGATTTTTTAGCTGTTTCACCAGTACTTTCAGAATGCAGTCTGCTCAGAATAGTGAGTGACTTTTTCCTAATTCAATAAGCTGTTCAACCACAGAGCATTGACAACTGCCTTTGTGAAATCCAGTATGAATTGACTTGTGAAAGTCAATTAGAATTCAGTATTTGGTTAGAGATTCTTATGCACACAACATCCAGGCACCTCGTCAGTCAGATTGTCTCAACATGGATGTGTTTAGATTTATTTTACCTGCAATTTGTTTATTTACCTTATCACAGAATGAGATCCCTACCAAATTAGGAACAAATTGAATCCATTGTCCTTCAGCACAAAGGGTAGCTCATCCAGCCCTCTGCTGCCATTTTTTAGCAGCCTGCTGATTTCCTGCTTGTAGATAATTGTATTACAATATGCCATAAATCCATAGCAGCAGAAGTAGTGTAAACCCGGCTCAGTACTTCTATTTCCCTTCTTACTGAGGAATGAAGAATTGATTCCTCCACCCCTCACTGCAGTCCTTTGACATCAGCTGCGGCAGCTCCATGTCACATTGGCTGAAGGCTTTTATGGGCACGTAACGCGCATGGCATGGCTGGCACAAGTTCCAGCAGTGCAAACATAAAGTTCATAAGGGTTTTTGTTGTCTGATAAATAAATTACTGTGGCAGTCATGGTGTGGATTACAAAAAGTAGTTGAGGCAAGATTCTAGATTTTCATAGATAAGAAAAATGAAAAGCAAAACAAAGCAAACAAACATAAAAAAACATGTATTGGAACTTTGAGTTATCAAGAGACCAGAAAATTAAAACTAAGCAAACAACACATCAATTTCAAGTATACCTTTGCAGGCTTCCTGCCTGAGAAACTCTGGGGCTGTTTTCAGGCTATTCAAGCCTCGTTTTATTCTCTGGACTGCCCTGTGAGACACTGCTGTTCTTCCCTACTCTCCATTTCTCTGTTCCACCTTTTCCCTGCAGTGTGGCAGAAGAAATTGTAGCATGCCTTGAAGTCAGCCCCATTACTACCCTTGTCCCCTTTGCTTCTGTATTTTGGAAACAGAAGTGCAGCCATTCTGAGTGCCGCGATAAACGCAAATCAGGTGGAGATCCCTGAAAGCACTGCTTGTGTGAGGGAGCAGCCAGGGCCATCAGGAGCCACCTGAGGAACAGGACTGAGCCCACATTGGGATCATATTACCCACGACAGCTATGTAGGTACTCCTGAAAGAGCACCACAGCAAAATATTTCCTAAATATAGGGTTACTATCTCTGCTATTCTATCAATGATGTTTTTGAAACTCCGTCTATCTTCCTCTGGTGTCCCCGCCTCCTTTTAAGTCTGACTGAGAGTGTAGTCTGAAATGCTGTATGATGTATTTTAATAAGATCTGAATACATGATGTCTACCTGCAGAAATATGAATTATGTTCTCTTGATGCAGAGTCTGATTTGATACACCCTCTATTATGGTGCAGATGCTCTTCATTTGCATGGTGTTGATTATTCTTGTCAATATCTATTTTCATTTGCTCTGGCATTCTTCACACGGGAAAGCTTTCCTTGTGTCTTTGACTTACCTCTGCAAGCCTTAATATGTAACTTCAGGTGTCTGAACTTAGCCCATTTCTCCTCTCACTTTCATTTCAGCAAATGTCAGAATTACAAATATACACTCTAAAGAATCCAAGATTTCTGTGCAATAGAAATATGAGTAACCAGTGATACAGCCCAGTCTACATTACATTTAGCTCTTACCAAAGCCACGAGGTATTTAAAACAGTGTACGTTCATCCAGCAATATTACAAATAGATGGGCGTATTTCTGGCCAGTATGTTCTTGCTTTGGGGCAGCAATACTATACTTTCTGAACTAACCAAAAAAAAAAAAAAATCACTTAGCTGCACAAAAGTATTCATTTATTAGTGTCTTTCACATTGAAAATTGAAGAATCTAATACAGAGAGTGAAAAAATCTGCATATATGCCCCATGCATACATCTGGTTGTGTCTCTGTTGTCTTCTAGGCACAACATCTCCAACAGAAGGCATCAGATATATTTAAAATGGTATTCATCACTGTTTATCTAGTTAATCAAGGATCTTCACGGGGAGTTTGCCTTCCTCCCCTTTTTTACCTTGGTGTGTGTGAGTTAGGTGCAGATCTGTGTCTTGTGGCAAGCAGCATCATTTTGAACGTATGGGTAGTGCAGAAGCAAAGCTGGTGGAAGAGAAACGTTTGCATCTTGTGTGTGTCCTGTGTGACAAATGCAGAGATTCAGGCTTCAATTGGTTCAAAGTGTGCCTGGCCTTCATCCTGGGCAAGTGAGACTAGATTTTATGATGCCTTTTGGTCTGCTCACGGTTATCACAGGAGCGGGCATGGGGCATGTCTTGGTGGAGCTGAAGATGAGTAAATTTCTCCTGAATTACTTCACAGCAAAAATCTCAGTGAAGAGTTTAGGAACAAATCTCTGTTATGGATGTGATCTTGTTGGAAAACAACCCAACCCAGTCCTATTTGGGTGGAAAGATTGTCAGTAGACATGTTAATGAGACCACTTTGAATAATAATTACAGACCTTGCAGGTAACTGAGCAGGACAGGATTTCAGGGAAATGTGGCCTGAGCAGATGACGGGAAACAGCTAAAACAGCAGGTCACTGAATGAGGTGGTGAAAAGACTCTTAGGGGTGACCAGAGTATTGCTCCAGCCAGCAGGCCTTTGGAGCTTTTAAAACGTTTTGGACTGAGTAAGCTCACAGCAAGGAGAGAGAAGAGGTATTTCTAAGATTTTTTTTCTATTTATATTTTGCTCTGACCAGCGCAACTAGACTTTGATGAAAAAAAAAATAAAGCTAGTTCATGCTGTAATGGAACCTTAGTTTTGTAATACAAAACTCTATGTGCTTTTGATGTTCTCCATTTTACAGTAAAAGTGTGGGCAAAACTCCATTCAGACTCCTCCTGTCTCACCATGGGCTCTGAGGTTTCAGAGAACCTTCCTGATGTGGTTCCCCTTCGCCTCAAGTTTCTGCTGCGCTGGGAGTGGGGGTTAAAAGCCCATTTGTTGATCTCGGACCTAAGACAGGAGAAGTGAAAAAAAAAAATAAAAATCAGAGATGCCAGCCCAAGGCTAGCCAAGGCTGCTGTTAGGAGCTCCCAGCTGCCCTTGGCAGGGAATGCTCCACAGCAGCCCGGACATCAACTGTGCCTGCCCCCACCAGGGAGCTCAGGTGATTTCAATTATCAGCACTTGTCACTGCTTAGACCCGAATCACTCTCAGGCTGGGAATTACCCTTTAAACGGGTGCAGGTGGGGCTCACCTGGATCTAATAAAAGGAGAACAGAGGGAGCTGGGCCTGGCTCTCCATAACAGGCTGGCTAAGGGGTCCGCAGAAGTTTCTTCTTCGAAGCTACTAAGGGTAAGCTTTGATAAGCGTAGACATTTGTAGCTGTGGTGGGCTTGCTTCCCTTCTTGAGAAGGGAGAAAAGTTGAGGAAGAGCACAGAGCTGCCCTTACCTGAGAGGAAATGCACTTTGGTTCCTGGCTCAGGCAGTGGCTGTACAACCTGAGGCCACTCTCGTGCTGGTGTGGCTGGAATCGCTGCAGTGCAGTGTGAGCTCAGGAGAACTGAGCTGTAGTTGCTGCCACTCTTTGCTGTGTGTGGAAAGCAGAAGGTAGGAACAACAGCGATCTGTTGTGTTTGGCTTTATTGTTATTTAAGGTTGTAGTAAATACTGGGTATGTGTTGAGATGTAGATTATGACTGTTCATCTTTCCAAAGATGCATACAGATACTATTAACCTGCGCCTGCTTTATTTTTTCTGATTTTATTTTTTTCACTAATTTACTGCAGTGGTTTTATAGTGCCTTTTTGTTATTATAATGTCTAAGTGTAGTGGGAGAACATATATGTTGGGGTTTTTCTGGTTTTTGTTTTCACTTTTGTTTTTTCTAATAATGAAACCTCTCTCCCTAGCCTGGTGAAGATGGAATCTGCTTCTGTCCTTGTATAAAACTATGGTTTTGTTTACTTCTCTCTCCCTTTCCTGCCTAGGCTTTCTCACCTGCAGTTTTCAGTAGAAATGCAACAAACGTCTAAAAGGCTAAACCTTAACAAAACTGTGACCCTTAATCAATACTTCCTTCTTCCAATTTTTTTAAATCTCTTTTTCCTGGACACTCTGTGCAGCCCTTTTCTTGAAGCTCTATGGCTGTCTTGAATGCTTATGGTGTGAAAGGCAATTCCTAAATGTGTTTGCAACTCTCTGCCCAGATGGAGACTGCTGGGAGGGAGGTAAGACTGGTACTGGAGACCTGGAATCTTGTCCAGGAAGCAAACCTTATTGAAATAATGGTGATGTGGACAAGGCATGAAAGCCAGGGTGGTGAGCTCTAATGTTCAAGAACTTGCAGTTTCCCCTCAGCACTTCACAGTCAAAGGGTACAGTCTCCTCTTATTTCTGTCTCTTCATCCTCAGTCCATGCCACAGTACTTCAACATCTTTTGCATTGTAATCGTCCATATTTTCTTCCTCTCTTCTTCTTCCTGTGACTTTCTAGACATGATAGATAACCTGTCATCAGCTGTCAGCTTGCTTAGTCGCCCGAGCAGCGATAATGATTGTGTAGAAATTGTGAGTGCACAGGAGGTGAATGTGTCAGGTTTCTCTGTGCCCTCTGCAGGCCAACCTGCTCCCCAAATCTTCAGTCAAACTTTGAAAAAAGCCTCGTCACCGATAGTTTGCTGTTGTTTATGCACTGATAAAGCAACACTTGCATCTCAGCACACTTAAGCTGCTGCAGAGCTGGAATTGTTGCTTTAGCAGCAGATGTTCTTACAGCTACGTAAGATGTGCCTCTTCTAGGGCAGATTTCTGCATCTTTGTGCAATAAAAACTATGCCTTCAACTGCTCCAGAGCAACTCATTCATGTAGATGTGTTTTCAGACATGGATATTTATATAATGGTGAGTGGTGTCCTCTGGAGGGGGGCCAAATGTGGAATGATGGCAGTCTAATAAAACATGCTTCTGCTTCAACAAAAAAAACCTGTCCATGTTCCATTCACAGAGAAGCATATGATTTTTTTCTGGAGTGCCCTAAAGGGAATAAACAAGTCTCTCAATGTCCTAATATACCTTTTACCAGTCTCAGAGTATTTAAAAAAGGTGTAATGTTTCCTTTTTTTTTTTTT